>LPNX010783757.1:5998-80450 GCA_001517045.1 Pseudotsuga menziesii | reverse complement strand
CTTTCTCCCTTTTAGAGATATTATTGATAATAATAAAATCTAGTTGATGACTGCACTTATTGGAAACATTGACAGTGACATTATTACCTGCATGTAGCAGAAAGATTACCTACTATTAAATGATATTGGTATCAGTGGCTTGCAGCAACCACTTTTTATACTCAGATTTGGTCATCCTAGTAAATGGGTCAAGTTTATTTTGGGTGCTTCATCTTGTAAATGGCTAATGTATAACAGTACTTGCAGGAATTGCTTCTAGTGTTAAAACTTGTTGCAGTAACAGGTAAACCAATGCCCGTGGAAAATTTCTTCCAGAAATGGTGAAATATTCGTGTGCAAGGCATGTACATTCTTTTCTTTCCATGAAAACCATATTGATGTCATTGTACATATGAATAGGTTTAAGTTACATGTAGCCACACTGAACAAGGTCTTAATGAAAGCTGTACTAATGAGTCTCATATACACTGCTGCTATTCCTTGGCATACTCGTTCTCTTCATTTTTATTATTTGTTAATGCAAGTTAAATAAAAAGATTTCATCTGCACTTGCAAATTTATGGTTGATAACATTGATGGCACTTTTGGCTATCTTCTCTTCATTTGGTATTCTTTTTAGATTGTTGCAGTGACCTTGGACAATTATGAATTTCTTCCAATGGATAAAGATAATCATATCAGTGATAATTTTGATGATCATTGGGTACAATCACATAGAGGTGAGGACCATATTGAAGCGACGACAGGAGAAATTAGAAGAGTTCCTTCCTGGAAGGAGGTCTGGGACTTTAAGGGTGAACTTAATCTCACAAGGTATGCAAATCATCATGTTTCCTTTGTTTTGTGCTCTAGGTTTTAACTATTTTCTCTAAGCATCATCGGTTCTTTTTATGCACTATTTATTGAATAATATTACAGGGAAGAAGTAGAGAACCACTATTTTTTGTTGACTTCTGCTCCATTTGAGGTCCTGCATGCTCAATTTTCCTGAGCCCCCCTTCTCCTTGACCATGCTACAGCTTGAAAACCCTCTCCTCCTCACGTTATTTGGACAACATTACTGATTCTATGGAGAAATTATGCCCCTCGACACTCTCTTCTTGGATGTCCTCACTTCCTGAGCTTTACTCGGGAGGATTATCTTCATTTCCAAGGAGTTCCATTCCTCTCTTAGGATCCTATGCCCCCCATAAGGGCCTTCCTCTTCCTTTGAAAATCAACAATCCCACTGCGATATAGAACTCAAGGATATGAGGAGGGGTCATAATCAAATTGTCGCTCTGCAAATGGAGCAAAATGTGATGCTTTCTATTCACCAGGATTGCCATAAATGGGTACAAACCTACATGGTTATGCTCCCCTAGCATAATAATGGATCTTTGAACAATATTAACATCAACATTGAATTCCCAAGCCATCCACATTATGCCCAAATATCTTTCAGTACAATGAATTATTATTGTGGCAATAAAAATTGTTTTGGGAAAGCTGGTTTTGCGTATACTGTATTTTAAACTCTTTGTTGTAGGATGGTTTTATCGAGCATATCATTTTTGTTATGTTTGGTCTGTGTGTGCTATGTTTTCTCTGGACTATTCCCTTGCATATTTTCAACTTGTTGTTGATGGGAATATTGACATTTACCTCCATATATACTAGTGGGTTTTGCTCCAAGGAAATGATGTTTATGATTAGGGAATTTATGAGGTGCCCAAAAAGAGGTTCCTTGAATTTGGTTGAGACATTGGCATACTTGGTTGTATAATGGTCAAGACAAGTTCATTCCATTGTTAGTTGGGTGTATTGACATAACTTCCCTTGTGTTTCTGCTCGATATCTATGGACTTGTGGTGATATGGAGTTATCAATTCAATGAAGCATGTTGTCCAACATATTGCCTTAGACAAATGCAAGGTTTGCATTATTCTCCGATTGGTTGATTTGTTACAATTTTTGAAATGAGCTATTTGTATCTGGTAGTTTATTCAAGCATAGTCTATGTAACTAAGACATTGACAGGTTAGCTATATGCATCATAGGTATCATAATGCATGGGCTTAGATATCATGGACCTTCCTAGTTTCCTACCATGAAAAGAGTAAAAAATTAGTGTGGCATATAGGCCTAGATCTCATTGTATCTACAATAGCTTTGATGTTATGTATAGTAATGTTTTATATATCTACTTCAATAGTATCTACAATAGCTTTGATGTTATGTATAGTCATGTTTTATATATCTACTTCAATACATAGGTAGATTCTAGGTAAAGTCTCATATCGGCTTGCTTGTTTTTTCAATAAAATAGAAATAACAATATGCCCAATGAATAGTTCTATAAGAATTGATACAATATTTTGATTGTAGTGTGTGTGCTTGGTTTTCCGTACTTATAGGCTTGATCCGATTTGCACCATGTTAGCTTATATAAAGTCCTGTTTTAGTTTCCTTAAAAAACACATAAAAAATAGAGTCCCTGAGATGGGTGATGAGTAATTGGGACCACAGAAAATAAAGTTTCTGATTGATGGAAAATTATGTGTTTAGGAAACATTGATTTTAGCTATGTCTACTTACCTTATGTTGTTAGCTTCTGCTTGGGACAGGTCAATGGCTTGTAGCCATGATGTTGGAATTAAAATTGCTACAACTATTGTTTTATCAATTGCAATCCATTCTCGTGATACTAAGCAATTTGATGATATGTATATAGGTTCCTGTATCGAGTTTACTATAAGAAAATATGATTATTTTGTAAGTTTTATGGATGTAAATGGTATGTATGCTTTGACTGTGACTATAGTTGCTTAATTGAATATGGTATTTTAGTCATAGGTAGTTCCTCCATTGCCCTTTCCGTTTTACTCATTTTCTTTGTCCATTTGATCATAGTAAACCGTGCAATAGAATTAAGTAGAAAGAGCAGGTATAGAAGTATACCACTATGGATGCTAGTTTCTTATTATAAATAGTATTCAAGGTTGCCAGGGTTTGTGGCTACGAGAGCATGTGCAGGTACAGGGATGATGTATGAGAATATAACAGATGATGAGATAAAAGGAATAAATGAAGTTTCATTATGCTGCTGTGTTGTATCTTCTAACACCCAAAAGGATAGAGGAGAAAGCATTCATCCTGGAAATATTTGGATTATGATTTATCATAGTGCCTCACTTGTCCAGCTTCAGTGCAGATCTATCCTCTGCTTTTCAATTTATACCGGAACTTATGCATTTATTTCGTCACTCTGCTCAATCAGCTAGTTAAAAGTTGATTGCATAGTTCAATTATTTTGATTTCATGGTTTTGCAATATTCTGGTTTTATAACATGTCAGGGACTAATCTTATTGTGGCCCAGGTTTTTGATATGATCTTCAATTATGGTTGTTGGTTTAATGCTTGACCTTGTGGAGAGAGAACCGGCTGTCTTCACCGGATCGGAGGTCAGAAAAGTTCAATTGAAAATTGTTTGTTATTACTGGCTCAAGAGCATGGTTTTGTAGTGGATCTAGAGTTTTCTTAGAAATTCAATCCTCTAATGCACCCTGAATTTGATTTCCACTCAGGTTTGCACTATAAACGATGATATGCCATTGGCACAAATCGCTGTAGCTTTTAAGGGAGCTTCATGGACAGATCCAGATTCTATTGCATTGATGGTTTTGCAAACATTGTTGGGGACGTGGAACAAGAATGCTGGGGCAGGTGCAAACATGGGGTGAGCTTGATATTTGCTATGCTATTATGAGTGCTAATTACAATGGATGATTGAACTGTGTATTCTTGCTTTTGAAGTTTGTATACAAATACATTTTCAATACTTTGATAATAGGTCGGAACTTGCACAAAAGGTTGCAACAGATGATCTAGCAGACCATATAATGGCTCTCAACACAAATTACAAGGATACAGGTCTTTTTGGTGTTCATGCTGTAGTCAAGGTGAGACTTCTAAGTTCTATTCTGCATTTTATTCTTATGAGACTGCAAAAGTACTGGGAGATTAGAAGGGTGAAATAGTTGAAGGTTATTTAAATTTTACAATGTATGAATCACATTCCACTAAACATATTCCTGATGTTTATCAAATTTGTGTCTCAAGCGTTATTCTTTTATGAAGCATATACACATTTCAGCCTCATTGTATGCTTGAATGACAAAGTACTTGCAGAGGTCTTTTGTATGTTGATAATTTGATACTTGCTGATTAAGGTTAGAACTTAGCATGGATGCTAGTTTCTTATTATAAATAGTATTCAAGGTTTCCAGGGTTTGTGGCTACGAGAGCATGTGCAGGTACATGGATGATGTATTCGAAATCTGGTATGGGTTGCATGACATGTATCTATATGCATATATACGTTCGTATATTATTATATCAAAAAGATACATGAGAGAGTATATAAGAGTAAAGTTTTATTTCATGAAGTGAGAAGGTAGAATCTTACTAGCACAAAACATTAGGGGAAAGAAGGTAATTTTAACAATATTTATATAATTATTGAAATCATTTTATTATTAATGGTTTTAATTTTATTCCATCTTTGGGTAAATAAACAAATATTGGGCTTTGTATCCGAATCTCCAAGAATTTAAGTCAAACTGTGCACCCAAGTGTACAGTGTAAGTCTGCCAATGGAGTCCATAGTTAAACTTGTGTGCTCAATGTGTTGACAGATTCCTATATCAGACATGTAAAGCCCAAGCTCTTATCTAGTAAACACAGTTTTTGTAAAGGGTATTTGGGGATTGATCCTCGATCCTAACCACCAAGCAAACTATTCAAACAAAAATACAAATATGTCACCGATATCTCTCAATACCAAGTGCCATCAACAACATAAGCTGAAGTGGGAAAGCATGCAAATGCCTTCAAATTTTACATTTGGATGAGCTTAGAATCGTTAACAAAGGTTTCATCATAGTTTCACCATAAGGACTTTAGTTATTGATGAAAAAATAATTGATACAACCAAGGCAAAGCTATATGTAGATCTAGTCTACCCATTATCAGTTCTGTAGCGTTGAGGTCTAATTATAGAAGTCAGAGATGGACATGATATCCATGGATAAAAATCTACATTGTGACTCTTGTGAATCACTAGTTTTGTATAATAAAACCTTTAATTGTGGTTTTCTTACCTTCTTTGGCGAGAGTGGGATTCAATCTAGGTTCTCATTTCAGAAAAGAAATATTTTGTAGAAAAACAAAATACTTGCAGAGTTTGGAGTTCCCGTTGATGAGCTTCCTGGTGGGGTTATTACAATGCATGATGTTATGTTTTCTTACATTCTTTTATATATTTTTTTTTAAAAACAGTCACCAGCGTCGCTTAAGTGACGGTTCCAGAGCTGTCACTTTTCCGACGGTTAGCCTTAAAATCCGTCGCTTATTCGACGGTGTTTTCTGTTTCTCTTTCGACGCTTATGGTATTATCCGGCCCTTATCTGACGCTTCTAGATGTCGCTTTTGCGATGTGTTTTCTTAATATCTGTCGCTTACCCGACGGTAGGAATGAGATTTTCTTTAAAAAAATTCACTACCTTCAAGGAAAAGCTGTCGTTTAACCGACGCTTATTTTTTAACCGATGGTTACTTAGGTGTCGCTTAACCGATGGTTAATCAGGTGTCGAAAAACCGACGCCAAGTTTCCGACGCTTAAAAAAAAATCAAAGTGTCGTACATGTGACAGGGAAGTGTCGAAAATCCGACATGACAGCCGTCGGATTTTTGGTCAAAATGTAGTAGTGTGTCTTCTTCTCAGGTTAGATATGATACCATGTTAGTTTTTAATCATTCAAGCTAGCATTATGTTAGGATATTTAACTGATAGAACGACAAGTACAACAATCAAACAAAAGAGAAAATGAACACAGTGTTTTTTCCTCAGGGAAAACATAAATGGAGAAAACCCTGCAACTTTCTTAGAGATAGAATCAACACCAAAAGTAAAACCCCAAAATAGTAAGATGATCTCTCGACAGTAGTAACCTCTTTCTTCTTTGCTCCAATGTCTTTCTTTTCCTCAGCTATGCACTACAACTGAGTGTGGATGAGTGTGTACTAAATAGAGAGGCTAGCTCTCTATTTATATGAATTCTCGACATGATTAAAACCCTACTAGGGCTGACCTCTCTAGGAGAGTCTAATAACCCTAGTGCCCCCAAAACTGCGGGGAATTTAACCCTTATACAATAGGAGGGTTACCCACAATGACTTGACATGAATTGTTTACATTAAAGATCCTCTCAATAGGAACATCAGGGCATGACATGACAAAAGTACATCCTAGAATAAAAATCGGGTTACAATAGATAAGAAATACAAGTGAATACATTCCGAAGTTACAATTACATCAACATAAGTTACCTTTGATTTCAATGAAATAACAAGGAACTGATATTTTCCCCTAGAAAAAAAAGTTACTTGATCACTAATATCAATTGACATTCCATCACTCTTATGGGTCCAAAAATAGTGGAGATTGGCATCCTAAGGTCGAAATTTAGCATCCTAAGCAACGTTCAAAATTGAACCCGTCACAACCCTTCCAAAGGGTTATAGCCCTTCCCAGAAGTGTAAAGTTAAAATTTCCCTTCAAAAAAATTTAAAATTTGAATTTTACCCTTCCAATAAAGAAGGGTATAATTCATATCAACATTTCAAAAGAAGAGCAACATTTGAAATTACCCATTCATATAAATATCTCAAGATGTTGAAACTCTTATGCTATAAAGTTCAACTCATCATTCAAAATATTGTAAATATGATAAATTATAATCACTCACTCACTCATGTCATGCACTCAGTGCTTAGTTGTTGAAGATGGCCAGTAATCATTAATGACTACAAGGCACTAGCCATCTAGATGTTAATCTGACTCCCGAGTCACTTGGGGATATAATCTAAAGTGTGACAATGTGTCAACAACTACTAGGCCTGAAACGAGCTCCAACATTTGTGCCTACTACCTTATATGTGAACCTCGCTACCAATGTCCACTTTTTTTCGTCAAAATGAAATTCAAAAGGTAGGTTTGAAAAGTCCTCCTCTACAAGAACTCATTTCTTGCATGAATATCATGGACTCATGACAACTATAAAGAACACTCGATGTCATGCAAATACAAATAATGGCATGTAGCTAGGATCACAAATTGTGCAGAAATTGATTTATGCATTGCTATAGAGATGTGTCATTGGGAACAGGATATGGAGAAACAATGGTTATTAATAAAATAAAATAAAAAATTTGGCTCAACAATAGTCTTCACTTTGATGAGTTGCATGATCGTGATGTTATCTCCCTCCGTGCTTCCAAACATTTGTGGTTTCTCACGATATTTGTCCTCAGCGCTACCAAAATAGTTATTACCAATATGATTGCAAGGCATTCATTGAAGGCGAAGTCCATAATTTTAGGTATTCTTCTTGATTATCATGCCTTTTGGTAAGACAATAAAGAGGGTAGTGGCAAGCATCAGCATGGAAAACTGTCTCGACATATAGGTTATACACATTAATTTTTTTCATTAAATAATTTAAATTCCTACCCATGATTATGGATTTAGTGAATCATGGACTAGTACAAAACACAACAAATTTTAGAGCCACAAGCACTTAACTACTCACACCTATAACTTTCTAAAATCAACCATTAATAAAAATCTTTTGGTATTCTGGTTCATTATAAACCACAGATTGTTAGACTTAGACATGCAGTGAGTTGCAAGGATTCAATTGACTTAGGCCCCTCCATCACATACATGCATGCTTTCAGAACAAGCGTTGAAAGAACAATATTTGGTTTTTGCATTTTTTTGTGTGAAAGGGTTTGGTTAATTTATACTTTTCCATTAAAGTACAATTATTTATATTTCCCTTCATCTCTGAAGAGATCAGAGAATAAATTCCCTTCTAATTGAAATTAAGACCCACCCTTCAAATTTGATCATTGATCCTAAGGAGCACTAAGAAAGCTACAACACTTTGTAGTAAATTGAATGAGTAGAGATATAATGTCTTTAGATGACCTTTGTGGTGTAGACAGTTGGTTAGCTTTAGAATTATTCCCTAGTGTGAGTGATATTTGACGTTTCCTTGCTCTTTTTCCATCCCTTGGTTTCATCAAATCATTGAGGAAGGCATGATATAGTTAATTTAAGAGCCTTTTGATTTGTGATAATTTAAGAGCCTTTTGGTTCTTTCTAATCATATATATATATATATATATATATAATCCATGGTGGTGAAGAGCGAACATTTCACTTGAATGATGTTTGGGTCTTGAAGCAAGTACTAGGTTTTTTTATGTCCTCCAATTTTTTATTTGATGATTTTATGCCAATTTTCACCTTAGGGTTGAAAATTAAAATGGGAAAACAAGCATCATCAAGACAAGCTAAAAGGAATAAATCAACAAATATTACAGATTGATATAAATGTATTTAAAACATTCTTTTCATTCCTGAACGTGCCAAGTAGCAAATCTGGAAATGTCTGCTCTTCAACACCATGGATTATATATATGATTGTTGTAGGTTACCACTAGGAAATATGCCTCTGAAGTGCTAGCTTATGTACTACAGAGTAGCAGTGAAGAGGTTAAAACATCCACTATACAGGATCTCGAAGAACTCAACATCATTATTTGTCCATTAATGTAAAGGCAATGTACTAGAAGATTTTCCTGGACTTGTTGATTTCACCGTGATGTTGAACATAAATGATGAACATAGAGGAGCACTAAGCAAGCTACAACACTTTGTAGGAAATCAAATGAGTAGAGATATAATGTCTGGAGTAGTCTGCATACATCCTTCACTTGAATGATGTTAGTTCTTTGCAATCCTAACATCATTCAAGTGAAGGGTGTATGCAGACTGCTGCAATATCATGATTCGACCATGGGGTGCTTAGTTGACTGAAAATTGGGTTAGGTAATACTTTGCCATTAATGGACAATCATGAATCTTATGGTTTATGCTTTGGGTCTTGAACAAAGTACTAGGTATTTTTATGTCCTCTATTTTTTCTTTGAACATTTTATGTCAATTTTCACCGTGTCTGATTTTTTTTGTCCCTCTTACAACTAACATGATAAGATGACCTTTGTGGTTTAGACAGTTGGTTATATTTAGAATCAAAAAATATTACAGACTGATATAAATGTATTTAAAACATTCTTTTCATTCCTAAACACACCAAGTAGCAGATCTGGAAATGTCCGCTCTTCACCACCATGGATTATATATATATATGTGTGTGTGTGTGTGTGTGTGTATGATTGTTGTAGGTTACCACTGGGAAATATGCCTCTAAAGTGCTAGCTTATGCACTTCAGAGTAGCACAGAGGTTAAAACATCCACTCTACAGGAGCTCCAAGAACTCAACATCATTATTTGTTCATTACTGTAAAGGAATTGTACTAGAAGATTTGCAAGGACTTGTTGATTTCATGGAGAAGTTGAACGAAACAGAGAGGAGACTAAGCAAGCTACAACACTTTGATGTGCGCACACATTGACACGCATGAAAAGTGTTGTAGCTTGCTTAATGCTCCTCTTTGTTTCTCATTTAGGTTCAACTAAACAGTAAAATCAACAAGTACATGCAAATCTTCTAGTACATCTCCTTTATAGTAATGGAAAAATAATGATGTTAGTTCTCTAGAGATCCTATAGAGTGGATGTAAATGTTGGCTCAAACTCATACATGGGTTTGCATTAGTGTCCAACCAAGGTGGTCTATTATAGTCCAAGCATTAGCATATTCAATGGATTTCTGTCATGTTGGTAATCCAAGCATTAGCATATTCAATGGCTTTCTCAAAGCCTATTTTTCCTTTGTTCATCACTTTTCATAGGGCTATTCATGCCTAGAACTTCCTTTTAACCCTCCAATTTGGCCCAGATTTAGAGGTACGCCTGTTCGATGATGGATAAGTGCACAAGGGTGCCTAAGATGGTGAAATAGGGTTTCTTCATACCCTTTTTTTACTACCAAACGGGTTTGTTTGTGCCCAAAATTCATGTGGATGCTGCTATAAGGCATATGAATGAGATTTTAGGCTTGCTTTCACCCACATATTTCTCATTTTCACAGCCAGAATTGCAAAGACCGCCTCCTATTGCCATTGATCATCATCTTTTATTGTTGCAATGTTCCCAGATCTAAAAGTTGGCCTAATTATAGCTGATTTGAGATGCTTTACTGTTTGTTGTGACCTTCAGAATGCTCCCAAAGTGCTCATATTTGTCCCTTTTATGCTCATACTTGATTCTACTCTTGTTTATGCCCATAGGAATGCCCAACATTGCTCCTAGTGTGACATTGAAAATACGAAGTTTGTTCTGGAAGCCCTAAATAGGGCCAATTCACCTTGGAG
This sequence comes from Pseudotsuga menziesii, assembly GCA_001517045.1. Lineage (NCBI taxonomy): Eukaryota > Viridiplantae > Streptophyta > Pinopsida > Pinales > Pinaceae > Pseudotsuga > Pseudotsuga menziesii. The sequence continues at coordinate 70,062 of LPNX010783757.1, read as the reverse complement.
TACTAGGTATTTTGATGTCCTCTATTCTTTATTTGAACATTTTATGTCAATTTTCACCGTGTCTAGTTTTTTGTCCCTCTTACAATTAACACGATAAGATGACCTTTGTGGTTTAGACAGTTGGTTAGCTTTAGAATCAGCAGATATTACATACTGATATAAATGTATTTAAAACATTCTTTTCATTCCTGAACGTGCCAAGTAGTAGATCTGGAAATGTCCACTCTTCACCACCATGGATTATATATATATATATATGATTGTTGTAGGTTACCACTAGGAAATATGCCTCTGAAGTGCTGGCTTATGCACTTTAGAGTAGCACAGAGGTTAAAACATCCACTCTATAGGATCTCCAAGAACTCAACATCATTATTTGTCCATTACTGTAAAGTGCTTAGATTTGTCCCTTTGATGCTCATACTTGATTCTAGAGTTGTTTATACCCATAGGACTTTCCAACATTGCTCCTAGTGTGACGTTGAAAATACCAATTTTGTTCTAGAAGCCCTAAATAGGGCCAATTCACCTTGGTGTATTGGTTTATTGTTAGAGGAAGGCCTTCTCTCATTATTTGAGGAACATTCGCCCTTGGAGACACATGCATAAGGGAATTGTTCATCCCTACCAAAGGATAATGTGATCATTTGAAGCATGCTTACACTATTTTATACAACATTTCATGAGAGATATTACATGCTTGGAGGTTACTCATTGAGCTGGTCCACTTGGAAGGTTGTTCACATGGTTCATGCCCTATTTTGTGAAGAACATTTTTGTATTTGGGGGATGCTTTATAGATTGACTATTGTGCACATGGGTGGCATCTAGGGACTACAAAGCAAGTTGTGTTTTACTCCAAATAGTGTTATGATGTTTAAAAATCCTACAAAGCTAATTGACTCGACAATGAAGTGGGTTTAGAGTCTCGATGTTTATATTTCTAGGTTAATTATTTTTTGAATTGAAGTGTCATGTGTGTGACCTGTGTATTCCCACATTCACTTGGTCAATTTAGTATGGATTGGGATGAATTGACCATTTTGTTACCGATTCATTCAGTCATACCCTGATTTGCTTGGTTCGGTACCAAACTTGTCACTCCAATCGTTTCAAAGGCCGATTCAGCTCGATTGGGGGTCAACTCAGTTGACTCAGCCACCTAGATAGAAAAAAACTTGATTAAATTTGCAACTATTATTGTTGAAAAGGGGGTAGGCTAGTAAAAGGATAAGGCAATGTTAGGAAAAGGAAATGCAAGCAATAAGTGAGAATGGAGAATTGTATGTAACTAAAAGAGGGGCATACATAAGAATTCTTAGGGCATACATAAATTTTTGCATACAATCCCATTAGTATCATAAATTATGGGAGAGATAAAAAAAACATCCGTACACAAATATTAACTAATAAGTATGGTTTTGGTGTTTCATTTGGAGAAGAAAATCCTATAACAATAGTTGTTATTATGACTCTTAAAGGGTCTTAGATGATATCTGTGCACTTTTAGGCAGTTTAACTTTCAAGCAAAAGAAGCCATAAACAACAAGTATGTGCACCCTAGAAAACATGGAAAAGATCATAAAACATATTAGGTAAAATGGATAATCATCTACAACATCACAAAATCATTCATGGGAAAACTAAAAACCACTTAAAGGAGATATGTTCTTTGAAGGAGATAGTCCATTAAAGGAGAACCTCCAGGTTTTGTATAGACATATATTGGCATAATTTACAGTGTTATATGTGATGCATATGCATAACATATCGTCTCAATCTTGACAACGTTGAAAGCCTAACGTACAATGGCCACAAGAATACATATGAAGCTTATGAAGCCTACCCAATTCATGTTAGCAAAAGGCAATACAAGCAATACGTTAAAAGAGGGGCACACATTAGAATTTTTAGGGCTACCAAATGCCCACACCTATTAACCAAAATAATTCTTGACAAGCTTTCTCTTTAACAAGTTTTTGGCTTACAAGTTTTTCCAAGTTTTTTTTCTTATAAGTCTTTCCACGTTTTTTTGCTGGTATTTTGCTATGATTATGCCAAATTTTTTTTGGGCCATGGTGCAGGTAGAACCAAACAGATATTTTTCAGACATGTCTTCCTCCAGCAAAGGGAGTTTGGGAAGGCTAGAGGAAAGTGAAACATCCAGTAGGTCTACATGGGCTAGATCAACTAGATGTCAGAAGATCAGAAGAAAATTCGACAAACGCATGAATTTTTTTCTCCAAGGAGGGGGGTCATGTTCCTATGATGATGAGAGAGTGGGAGACATTGACATGCCCTTAAGGTACCAAAACCTAGTGAAACAATGGGTGCCTAGAAATATTCCTAAAGTAAACACTAATTTTTGTGTGAATGAGAGGATATATAGAATTGCACCGTCCTCATTGCATGGATGGGGGTTGTTTTGCATGGACGACATAAAGGTTGGATATTGTAGATGTACATAATTGATGGAGTATGTTGGACCCTGTTACAACTACAGTGGTTGGATGCACCTGGTCCAATATACACGAAGTATGCGTAGATATGGGTTGTCAACAAATTATATACAACTGAAAGACAAAGCTCAAAAATAAAAGAGCAACGATGTACATGGACGGAAGGCCAAAAACAATCGGTAATATTCCGGGTTTTATAAACAGTACACAACCAGGGTCTACATTAAAGCAACCCAACTGCATATTCGAGTTGCATGAAGGAAACCATGTCTTTGTATGTGAAATTAAATCAATAGCTGCTGGCGAAGAACTGCTTATTGATTAGAATTTGAATCGTGTAGATACAAACAATGTTAGTATGGTTGTGGTACAACAAACAATTTAACCACCCTTTTATTAACTATTTTAACATCTATACGAATTTTTGTTAACATATAATTGAAATTATCTAATTTTCATGTTTCCTTATGTAACTTTTAGTATGTTTTTGATGCAGGGTTCTCTCAGGGGCACCTCCATCTCCGTAGATGTTTGTCGACCCGAGTTAAGGCAATAGGTATACATCAGTATTGCTAATGTAATATGAAATTTAGGATGACATACAGATACGTTGTTATGTATTTTCATTAGTATATTAGGTTCATTTATATAATATTATCTATTTTCCATGCAGAGTGTTAATCAAGGAAGCCAATCGACTATTGATCGGACGACTACAACATCAGGAAAACAACCAAACATGAATGTAATTCTCCATTTCAAATACTTTAAAATAGTAAACATGTATATCATGATGCATTATGTTTATTTTGTTATGTATTCTTTCATTTTTGTGGTTGCATTCATGATGGTAATGTTGTCTACCTTTTTTGTAGATTGACCAGGGAAAGTCCCCAGCTATTGATTAGACGACTGGAGCCTTGAGGAAACCAGTAAACCTAAATGTAATTCCACATTCTAAATACTTCAAAAATGTACACATATAAACCATGTACCATAGTGTTTTGTTTTGTTCTGTATTTGTTAGCTTATACATATTGCGTTCATTGTGATAATGTTCTCTACTTTTTTTGCAGGTGGTTGATCGAGATAAATCCCCATCCATTGATCAGACCACGTCGTTGTCTAGGCATCAGGTAATCCTAGATGTAATCCCTAATATAATTATTTGCACACACTATATTTTCACATACTAAGCAATTTTTTATATATTTCAATTGCAGACAGGGGATTCCGTTTATCAAATGACGTCTCAAAACTCTTTACAAAATGAGGTCTCTCGGTTGATGAGAGATAGTGAAATTAGAGAGTTTACAAACCCATTGAGGGTGCTACAAAGGACAAGGGAAAAAAAAAATGAGGAACTGATTCGTCTGACATTGGCATTTCCACTAACAGATGGGCTTGGGCTATAGGATAGACCCGGGTTTTATACCTTTAACTTCGCAACAACAAAAGAACCACAGAGTTGGCCCTTTCGGCAACAACCTACGAACAGGTTGCAGTCTCACCCAAAATAGCTATGGGGTGCCGTAGAACCAGATTTATGCAAGTAGGAGAGGGATATTACTGTACCTTTAGCTTTTAATAGATTATAACTATAAATCACAGAGCTTAACATTCACTTATTTAGCTTTACGGTTAGATAAACAAACAGTTCCTTGTGCAAACCTTTACTAGGAATTCATAGCGAAGTTATTATCTAGCAGTGATCTTTACTTATCAGATATATAGATATTAATGCATGAAAGAACACAATAGAAACAACACATAGAACCACGACAAAAGATGTAATGTGGTTCACCCCCAGTGTAGGGGTTACGTCCACAAAACTGTGTTTTATTCAACTTTCTACAAAAATCACAGTTATGATCTGTGCACTCAGCTGCAGATCCCTTCAAGTCTTCAAAGACGTGCACATAGCTGCAGGCCTCTCCACACATAGCTGTAGATTTCCTTAATCACCCAAAAACCCTCTGCGCACACAGCTGCAGAGGTCGTCCACGCACATAGCTGGGACTTAACCTTTTCTTACAAAATATCCTTAGCTTCACATCAATTCATATTACACAAAAAAGCATAACTTGAATTATTTACAAGAGTGCCTATTTATACAGCACACTATTACAAAACCATGGGCTTAAACCATGGGCACCCCGAACCCTAAACCCTGGACTTAAACCATGGGTTTATTAAAAAAAGAGGACTTTGACTAAGCCCCGACACCCCTAAGACTATTTTGAGTCGTAACTCCGCTTACAAACTCTCATAACCCCGCGTAGTTACCCATCTTAAGGACCGTTAAGGTGCGCACCCCAACAGGCCCCTAAGACTCACTAGTGTCCCGTCCCGGGACACTCTGCTGGTCTTCTGGCAGGGTGAAGCTTCTTTACGAGGATGGTGAACTGAGTATTGAGACTACGCATGATGTCGTTAGCTGCTTTGTCCTTTTCCACCAAATCCTGCAGTACTACGGATGATACTTCGCTGGCCTTTTCCTGTGCAAATGCATCATATTCCTTCAGAATTTTGAACTGGCTATCCACAACAGTACTTAATTCCAAAGCCTCACTGACAAGTGGCTGTATAGAGTTTTCCAACTCTGTTAATTTCACCCTACATGAATCAATTTCCTACTGGAGTTCCTTGCTGTGCTTTACTTTGAGCATTTTATCCATAGGTGGCAGAGTCTTAATTTTTGCTTTTACGACATCCAACTCTTCCTATCGCTGCTTGATGGTTTCTTGCAGCTATCCTATTTCTAGATGTTCCTGTAGGGTGGTCCAGGCCTCGACACTGTCTTTGAGCAGCTTTGCTACGCTACCCACAATATCTGAAATTTTCACTGCTGATGCTTGAATATCTACGTGACGCTGTTCTTTGACCTCAGGTGGAGTTTTCGGAGGGATGCGTAGTTGAAGCTCCGCGATCTGAGTCTCATGTGCTGTTTTGAGCTTCTCAATTTCACTGCGAGACTACTGTGCATAGTCTTTCAGCCTGACTAATATTTGTTCTCTTGCTCAACGAATTTCAGATAAGTCTCAGCAAGCCAATCACCGATTTCCTTCATAGAGGGTCTCCAGAACATAGCCTGTAAGGTACGACGTAAACCCCTCTTGAGTAGATACTGAGCTCAATCGGAAACGGAACCAATTTGTTGGGATATAGGGCAGACCCGAGTTTTATACCTTTAACTTCGCACCAACAAAAGACCCACAAAGTTGGCCCTTTCAGCAACAACCTACGAACAGGTTGCAGTCTCACCCAAAACAGCTATGGGGTGCCGCAGAACCAGATTTATACAAGCAGAAGAGGGATATTACTGTACCTTTAGCTTTTAACATATTATAACTATAAATCATAGAGCTTAACATTCACTTATTTAGCTTCACGGTTAGATAAACAAACAGTTCCTTGCGCAACCCTTTACTGGGAATTCATAGCGAAGTTATTATCTAGCAGTGATATTTACTTATCAGATATATAGATATTAATGCATGAAAGAACACAACAGAAACAACACATAGAACCACGACACAAGATATAACGTGGTTGACCCCCAGTGTAGGGGTTACGTCCACAGAACTGTGTTTTATTCAACATTCTACAAAAACCACAGTTCTGATCTACGCACTCAGCTGCAGATCCCTTCAAGTCCTCAAAGCCGCGCACACAGCTGCAGATTTCCTTAATCACCCAAAAACCCTCTGCGCACACAGCTGTAGAGGTTGTCCATGCACACAGCTGGGACTTAACCTTTCTTACAAAATATCCTAAGCTTCGCATCAATTCATCTTACACAAAAATCCTAACCTGACTTATTTACAAGAGTGCTTATTTATACAACACACTATTACAAAACCATGGGCTTAAACCATGGGCACCCCGAACCCTAAACCCTGGACTTAAAACATGGGTTTATTACAAAAAGAGGACTTTGACTAAGCCCCGACACCCTTAAGACTATTTTGAGTCGTAACTCCTCTTACAAAATCTCATAACCCCGTGGAGTTACCCATCTTAAGGACAGTTAAGGTGTGCACCCCAACAGTTGAGGGTGCTACAAAGGACAAGGGGAAAACAAAATGAGGAACTGATTCGTCTGACATTGGCAGTTCCACTAACAGAAGGGCTTGAACAAAGGATTCAATTGTTGTTACAGCAACGTAAACAAGTGGACTTAAGTTATCGAATAAAAATGTAAATTCATTTATAAAAACTTTATAATATTTGATTTTATATGCTGTTGAACTTATAATACAATGGTTTGAATTTACAGTGCGCTATGGAGATTATTAGTGGTGGTTAAGGCAATGTTGGTCCCAGTGACCAAACCACTCCACGTACACCACATATTGCTCCCATATTGTCTACTGAACAATCAACAACATGCTCTGTGACACTGCCGAGGGCAGTGGAGGGTGCAGCCGATGTTGCCCCACCCACAATAGATGATGTAGAAGAAGGGGTGGATGCAGGGCTAGATAGATATGTGGAAGCATTTCCCGGATCTTCTCATGTGACTAGCACTGGTTCAATAAAGTGTACATTTTTGGTGAATGAAGAACTAGTTCCAATAAAGATAGAGAGGATTCCAGGTCATTATAGATTATTCAATTTATTTTTTATAATTTGTGTCTAATATACCGATAATATTTTCTAATCTTGACTAATGATGGAAATAATGTTTTGCAGGAAATGATATATTTTATAAACATATGAATGATTTGGCCTTGGAGATCTTCGGGCCCACCTTCCGCACAATGTGGAACAAGTAGCCAAAAGATTTAAAGGATGATCTGACTAATCGCTTGGTTAGTTTGTTCGGAAAAGATACCTTCGATACATCGAAGGTACTACAGAAGGCTGGAAAACATCTAAAGATTGTCTGAGACCAATATAGGGTTCACCTAGAAAAGAACCCTAGGTACAAGCGCCCTTCAATGATTCCATCTATGGACTAGAAATCCTTGGTGGAAGATGGAAAAGAGAAGGGCCTGAGAAAATCAGGAAAGATACCGCAAGGTGAAACAGGAGGTATGCAATACATTTCAAAATGTAGTGGTAAGCCTTATCATTACTAGTTTTCATATCGATTTTGGTGCATCGACTAATGTAATTGAAAACTTAATTAGGCTCTCAAACACATCTAAGGTCATAAAGGAAAGAATTGAAAAAATTGGCCAACACAAGCTTGGGCCTGGTGGTTACTCCAACTTGGCGGCTCGATATGTAAGTATCGCAAAACACAAATCCACATCCAAATATCATACAGATTATTAATTTTGTTTTGTTCTGACAAAAGAATTTAAAATTAATGGCATCATGCAAATATGAAGGCTGACCGGTTCAAAGAATTGCCCAGTGCGGATTACATGAAGCTTGGCTTTGAACAGGGATTTGACGCCGTTGTTGAACACTGGAGAAGCTTTTCTGGGAATATTGCACGATCTTCTGCTGATCCATCTGGTGCCCAGGTATGTGAAAAATGTATAGTTTAATGATAATTTATTAATGCTCATGCAATTTGTTCCTTATAAATAAAATAACATAAATTATTTATTCCTTTTTGTCCAGGAAAGTAATCATCCCGTTCATGTCGAGGATGTAGTACATGACTAACCAAACGAAGATCGTGCTTCTCATCCTAGTAATGAATTTATTAATGTGCTACTATTTTTTATAGACCATTGTAGATGATGAATATTAATTCTAATTCTACACAATTCAACTACAGAGCATGTAGCTGCAGATCATAACACAGAATAGGTTGGGCCAATATGAGATAATGTTGAACATGTTGGTGTGCACATGGTAGGTAAAAACACACATTCGTAATGCTTTTTAAATGAATTAATCATATTTATCAAAATATAAATATATTAATGAAATATTTTGACATTAATTCAGAAATTCATTGCCCCTCGCCTAAAGTTCAACCTTGCGAGCAGACTAGTAGGGATACCGATGATCAGATTCCTGAAGATGTGACTCTAACTAAATATTTAAAGAGAAGAAAAGTAAAAAGGAAGTGGCTAAACAAATTTTGAGTAATTCTTATTTATATAAAAAAAAATTAATGGTTTTTTCCTCTGTTTCATGAATGAATGTTTGAGTGAATGCTTTACTGAATGGTTTACTGATTTTTTTTCTTCTGCCATTGCCTAAATTAATGTTTTAATGAATGAGTTAATGAATGGTTTAATGAATGGTTTTTTCAGCTGCTAAATTATTGAATGGTTTAATGAATGTTTTAAAGAATGATTTAATGAAAGCATTTTTCAACTATTGAGTGAAATAATTTGCATTGTAGATGTATTGCTAGTTGCATTGTGAAATAGTGAAATAAATTGTTATTTGCAAGTATAGGCATTGGGTTTGGGGAGTTGAGAGTGATGTGAGGGGGGGGAAGGGCCATAAGAGCTTCCACCTTCACGTGGTTGGTCTTGTTTAGTAGAGAATATTAGATTATTCTTGAAATAGAGAGGAGCTCAATGAATGTTAAGGAAGAATACATTAAAAAACATCTATTTCTATATTTTTACCATTTAATTTTCACTATTGCTATTTGAATCCTCCATTGGAACTTGTTACAGATAGCGTTGAGAAACATTTCCATAGTTAAGAGGAAAAAAATGGAGTTTTGATTAGATCGATGGCCTTATATACATAGTATTTTTGGTTATCCATGTTTTATCAGGTGATATATTCTTAACAATTAATTTACTTGAATAGTTGAATAGTATTGTAATTTACATTGTAATAGAATTGTATTTATTTAGATTGGTTTTGTTATTTTCATAGACAAACATAAATATATTTGATGGGTCCTAACATGAAACTATTGCCATAGGACAAAAAATGAAGTATGTTGAATGATGTTTTGAAAGGTAAAGCATAACAAGACAATGTGCAGATCCACAAATAAAGGTATAATTATGTTTTCTTTTGTTTGATTGAGCTATGTATTGGGTATTTATGCATGTGAACACACATAAATTTAGTTGATGATGATGATTACCATACATAGAGGCGGAATTTGTTCTATCTGATCTAAACAATTACCTTAAATATTTTGATTTATCATGGTAACTGGCCCCTTGGTAATACTTTACCAATACCATATATCTAGGAAAACAAAATTAAATGTAGGAATTTCATTACAAGAAATTTAATAGTCATTTGAGTTTGATGGGAATATGAAATGTCAAAAGACAGAAAAAGATAGATAGACTTGTGAGGAAAATGGTATCTAAAGCGTTGTTTCCCTATTATTCAGCATGAGTATATTGTTATCTACCCCAGTTTATCTTTCTCCAGTAGTTTTGTAATTTGTTTCTTAATCTCATATCTTGTTCAACTTTAATGGTTGATTGTGTAGTGGTAAACCTATGTTTATATTTGTGCTTATCCCTGTAGGTTGTGAGTTGGGCATGGTACACATTGGTATTTTCAGTTTCCATTGTAACTTTTCACCCCAACATCACTGTGCACTTTATTACTCATAATTGCTAATTTGTTACAAAGTCTTCTTTGTACAAATATTTTATTAGGCATCTATATCTTTCTGTATTGCTTCCAATTTATCACCAAGTTTAAAGTGGTCACCTAGAGAAAACATCTCAACTCTGGAATACAAAAGAAGAATGACTGCATTGATAATTATGGTAACAAAGTATTGATATCTGCTTGAAAAAATAAAGATCTATTTGCTACTTTATTTCTGGAGGGCATTGTTTGAATGGTTAAGTTATAAAAAATATTTATTTTTGTTGTTTTCAGGCAATCTTCCAGAGGTATCCACGGCCTGGAAAAGAGTATCAGTCATTTTCATTGATTTAGAATGATAGATCACTAGATTTGGTATGACATCTTTTCGCTTAAGGCAACATTTTCACATTTGTTGGAAAGAGTTTCAATGTTCTTTCCCAAAAAAAATATGTTTTTATTGAAGAAAACCCATTTGTAGCCGTGAATTTTGGTGGTGTTGATCCTAATCACTTCAAGGGTAAAAATCAATATGCTCCTGTTACTCGAAATGGTTACTAGAAGGTATGTAATAGAATCATGTTAGTTTTCCAAGTTTAAGATTGATTGTATTTAAGGATAAACACATGCATACCATGTTAATTGTATCAATCAATATAGTTACTAGTAGGTGTTGAGCCCACTATATGGCAATTAATTAAAACTTAACATGCAGAGTGCTAAACATAAATTATCAACCCGAGGAATTATTTTATTTCAAAGTTATCGTGCAAGATCTATGCAAGCACAATTTCTACCTGACACTATTATCTATTGGTATGCAATCGAAACTATTTGTAAACTAGATCACACCTTCTTGAAAGTAAATCAATCATCATACCTATTCATAAAATCAAATTGTAAATCGAACACACTTCAAACAAGATCTATTCCTATGAAACAATATCTAATTGCATAAATCCAAAAGAAGTGTTGTGTTGGCCAACGATCTATCAAAATGAATTAACATGAGAACACTATGATAAATCGAATGAATAAAAACATGAACTGAATAATAAAACAACTATGATAAATCTAATGCATTAAAGCATGAATTAACAAATAACAGATCTACAAAATAAAGTACATACAATCAACACTACCAGTATCTTCTTAGGGAAGAGGGCCCTTCCTCCATTGAGCAGAGCTGAATCTCCACAATGAAAAGTCTACAACTCCAGAATTAAGAAAATGCCAGGATGTATTCTCATAATGAAAGTATTACAATGGATCTGGATCAAATCCTACATCATAACATTGATTTCCCTTCTTTCTAAATCCTCTTTTCAATGAGTTTGATTACATATTTATACATAAAATTATCTCATGGAAATGAGGAACTGAACCCCCAACTTGTGATCTATAACAACTGAAACACAGCTGTAACTGCTGGCAACTTTGGAACTAGCCACAACAGCAAATATTGAAAATACCCTCTCGAAGAACCACCCACATTCACAAACCATGGCTTTGTTTGGTGATTTCCTTGCGAGCCAGGTAAATGAGGATGTCATGCACAAAACCCATTTCTCGGATGTTTGAGATTCAGTTCCATCTGCCTGCAAATCAAGACGTGAATCAAGGTTTTCTTATTTGGCATGCATTTTTGGTTAAGGTTGTAACAGCTGGCTATGAGCATCTTATACGTGAAAAATCACTCCACAAACCATCATTAGTAAAATTATGCATAATAGTCTTTAATTAATCAAAGATAAACGGAAATAATCATTATTAACCACTTAAAACATCAATGGTAGTATTTTTTTTATGCACAGTTACAACAAATGGATGGAAAATGGAATGATAAATGGGTGATAATGGTAAGAAAATGGATGAAAGATATGTCAATAAGTGATGGAAAAATGGACAATTCCATGGTCCAACATCTCCCCCAAAATGAACTTGTTGCATGTCCTTATGCAACCCAATACCTGTGTAGCATCCAACTAGAAGAACTCATTCACTTGCTCCTTCATTTTACCATTCGCATAGTTGCAACTAGAAGAAATGGAGAGTTTAACAGAAATTGGTAGAGTCACTTAGGAGGATTTAGCAAAAATTTGGCGGAGTCACATCTTATTATTATTTTTTTTAAATTTTAGCAAAGAATTTGGCAAAGGTTTTAGTGAATATTTTGGCAGATTCGCAGCCCAAATAGTGCTAAATTAGCGACGAATTTGGCGGAGTCGCAGCTGAACACAGTCACAGCTGAACAAAACGAAAAACGAAGTCACAACTGAACAGAACAAAAAATAGAGTCGCAGCTGAACACAGTCACAGCTGAACAACTGAATGGAATGGAAAACGGAGTCGTAGTTGAACAGAACAAAAAATGGAGTTGCAGCTGAACAGATGAACGGAACGAAAAATGAAGTCTTAGCTAAACATAACGAAAAATGGAGTCACAGCTGAACACAGTCACAGCTGAACAGAACGAAATGAAAAATGGAGTCTTAGCTGAACAGAATGAAAAATGGAGTCATAGCTAAACACAGTCACAGCTAAACAGAATGGAACAGAAAATGGAGTTGCAGCTGAATGGAACAGGAAAATAGCAATATTTTACGGTGTTGCAGTGTTTTGAACAAAAAAACTTCTGAAGTAATTTTCTCACAAATGACAAACTGGGTTCAGTTGAAATTTTTGAGGAAGGTTTATATTAGTTCAGTGCACCTACACACTAAAAATTAGAGAAACCCACATCACTAATTTTTAGAAAAATGCAAATTGGCTATAGGTGATTATGGCCATTTTCTCAAACACTGTACATTGGATTGGGATGAAAATTTCCAAGCTTGTTCATTTTGGTATTATGCACTTTCTATCCAAAAATCATGAGAATCTAATTTACCAATTGAAATATATTCCCATTTCAATTTTTGCACTTTTGTAGATGAACATGAATAAAAATGTATTGCAGCTGAACTTCCTGAACCAATATTTCACAAAATACAAACTGGTTTGGGCTGAAATTTTGCAATCAAGTAACTACCATTCTAATTCATATCCACACAAAACATTAGACAAACCCACATCACGGATTTTGATAAACATCCGAATTGGCTGTAGGTGATGATGGTCATTTTCTCAAAAACCATGCACTGGATTGAGCTAAAACTTACCATGTTTGTTCTTCATAATGTTGTGCATTTTCTGTCCAAATTTTAGGAAAAAAAAACTCACGGTTTGAAAGATATCCTTAAATCAAATTCTGCACTTTTGCTAGCTGTGAATGAGTAAAAATGAGTATGCACAAAGAATGTCAAAATCCACTCCCCCAAACTAAATATGTCACATGTCCTCATGCAAAAGAAGATTTGTCATCTTAGTTGTAAATAGCCATCTCCCCCAAACTGAGTATACATCATGTACTCATACTTATTAAAACCAACTTCAACCCAAGTGTGTAATCAATTCTTCATATTGCCTCTTTGTGATTTTGAAAGAAAACCAATGATCTTCAACAATTGACACACCAAATGAATCCTCAAAATGATGAGCATGAAATGATATATGAATATATGTAAAAGGGGTTGAATAGAGCAACTAAATGCAGCACTAAAATGATCAAATTTATTTTTAGAGTATGGGAAGAACAAATCACCTACCCTTGTTTCATACCCTGTTATATGGCAGCATGTGTTTGTTTCAGAACAAAAATTCCCAAATCATTAGAAAAATTCCTTTAGGATTGTAAATAGAGGCAACCGTGTTTTATTGACCATCAAAGCCATGCCAATGCTATAGGACTATTCGTTGAATAAGATGGCAAGCATTCTTTTGCACATTCTACAATAATCAAACTTATTTCAGAAATTTTGTCAACCTTGATGAATGACCAATGTTGGGAGTAATCATTACCCTAATGCTGTTGAGATAAACTTCACATCCAACCTTGAAAAGGATTCTACATGATTTCCATTGTGCTCTGTTTGAAGAAACAATTGTGAATAACACTCAGCTTTCTATTGTGCTATGCTTTGAAAATATTTTTTTCCAGCAAATTTACATTCAGTGATCTCTTTTAAATATGCTCATAACAAGTTGTACTGCAGACCACTATTATCCTTGGAATGATATATTAAACTGATCTGGGACTAAATAAAATAAAATTTTGAGGCTGATAGTTAAGCACAACAAATTCCATTGATCACATCTTTGAATAATCCATTTCAAAATTGAATGCCTTTATTCATATTTTCACGAGCTTATTGTAATTTTGATGCCAATAACCATGGGCCAACTCTCACATCAAATTCTGAATATGTAAATGAATACCTGATAGAGTTGGAGATGCAAAAACTAGAATGCACATGATGGCTAAAACCAATGTCTGCATTAGTGGATGATAAAAATGAGCCAAGAAACTCATACCTTTCTTTTATGGCAACATATTCATAAGCTAGAAAAGATGACTGAAAATGTAATGTAGGATTCATTTCTCCATACTACTGAGTGTAGCAGCCCTTCATTTCTCCCCAAAACTGAATGCAAAGCATTCCCTTATATATCATTTCCTCAAATTGCATCCATAGAATATTTGTGGTTCCCACATGCATAAAAAAAATTCCCAAACCTGGAAAGAACAACCTTCAAGCAACTGCTTTATTTCTTCTCAATGTTGGTTTTTTCATGTGGTAGTAGCAAGGGTTCTTTTCTTACTATTGGTTCTTGTGTGGTAGCAACAAGACTCCTTTTCTTACTATTGGTTCGTGTGTGGCAGCAGCAAGACTTCCTATTGTTGGTTCTTGTGTGACAACAATAAGGTATCCTTTGATTATTTTCATGCTTGGTCAGTTGGGTTGGTGAGATGTTGGGTAGGACTTTGAAGTGGATGTGCATGAATGATGAAGTGTTAGAATTGAGTGGGAAATGATGGGAATGGATGGACATAAAATTCTATGTAGAAAATGGAAATGGCTAATTCTTAGTGGTTCTTCATGACATTTCCCTAAATATTTAATAAATGAAAAACTCGTGCTATTTTACCTCAAGTTTTACCTCCATGGAAGCCATGGTTGACATGAATGGACTGTTGTATGTTGGAGCTATGTAGGCCAATTTGACGCTAAGACAGATGTATATGAGAGATGAAACTAGATGAGGTTGAATTTGATTTATGATGTTGTGCTGGTTGAATGTAAGAATAACTGCTAAGACAATTGATGAGGAGAAATTCTACCACAAAAGCAGAAAGCTCCTTTCCTTATTCTGAAAATCAACTACTGGAATGAAAATGGAAAGGAATTGCAAAAATACTGAACAAATGATGCTGCAAGTCATTGTTGAAACCATTAGATCACATAATCTTTTGCTGCTAGAAAACCGAGGTAAAATTCTTACCATGCGAATGAATGTACTGAAGTTGAGCATGGAAAGAAATCATTGGATTACAGACCGTTAATGTATGCTGTTAACCAATGTGAAGAAACTCACCTTTGATGATAGTGAGCTCTAAAGTACCTTAGTGCATCTTGACAGGTATGAATGGATGTGCTGGAGTCGAGTCACCTGCAATATTTGTCAATCAAGACGAATTGATGAATCCCCATGATTAACAACAAGGAAATCTGCCATTGATTCATGTAGATACCAGGGCACTATAAAAACTCTAATATCGATCCCATTTGATGTGTCAGAGTCTATGGGATAAGACCATTGGAAGGTGGACCTTAATGAATTCCACATCATCCAATACGAGTACAAAATAAATGATTGTGAAGAATCATAGTGAAAAATAGAACCAACATGAAACTCAAAAGTGGAAATTATATGTGAAGTCATGATGTAGTGGTGATGGGAAATAAAATGGTTATGGTGACTACATAAGCAGTGGAAAATGGGACTTCAACATGAATCAATTTTTATGGTTTTGAAATGAGGAGGGTGAATTAATCTACCATAGTGCAATTGGCTTCTTGAAAGGTTTATTTTTGAAAACAATTAGTAAATGATTCTTGGCATGTAGAAATGAGACTTAACTTATTGAACATTGGTATGGTCTGCACATCAATCTATCTATTTTTTGTGTGCTCAATCCATTTCCAAATTGATAAAAAGTCTTCAAGAGTCACTCGTGCATGCATTGACCTTCTTCTTCCAAGGACCTGCAAAAACCTAGCACTTGCCTACAATAAAATATGACATGATGGAATAAGAGAGATGATTGGTCTCTATTCACCCAACAATTATGAAAAAAACAACAAGCAATTACTTATAAAAAAAATCAAAAGAAAAATGAACAAAGCAAAATCCATTTTATACCTACAGGAGAGCAATGTCCATCTAGACTCACGAACGGTATTCTAATCATAGCTTATTCGTTCCTTGTCCAATTTGAGTGATTCCAAAGCAAAATGAAATTAAATTCATAGGTCTATTTTCATTAAAAATAGATTTTAAAATTCTATGTAATGATTTTCCAAATCACTTAGTAACAACCTTCATGACAAGGTGTCTTTTTCGAATCCTAGACTAGACCAACAGTCACGGTTGTGGGCTTAAATTTTTCGTTTGATAATGGATTGATGTGATTCAAATTGGAGATGAAAGTATATTCATGTAGGTATATCAATTATAAACAAGTTTTGAATCCAATTATAATTGATGGGTCAAATAATCCAATGAACAGTCTAGAAAATAGAGTTTTAGGAATGCAGATTTGTGATAGGCAGTCGGTCTTGGGTCATAAAATTTGCATACGATATTGGAATGGAGTGATTCAAATTATGTTATAAACTAGATTCATAGCGGAATATACCAATAATTTTTTTTTTCAATATATGTCCAATAAGGTATCCAAAAATTGACTGTCCCAGCTCTATTCCTAAGCTACCTACTTGACACCCTGTTAGTATTTTGGCCATAAAATTTTTGTTTGACACCCAATCATAAAAATTAAATTTTTTTTGAAAACTAGATTCAAAGGGATACTTGGGATGTAAAATTTTTTTAAAAATAATTCCATTTGGTCTCTCAAAAATGGACTATCCCGACTGTGTTTCAGTAAAATTTTCAAGCCAAAATGTCATTTTAATAAATGAAATTTGACCCCCCCAAAAGTGACCGGAATAGGTGTGAATGTTTTTAATGATGTAAATTTAAATATAACACACATCCATTAAAAAAATTTCAATCACTAAGAACCTAAAATGACTTACACAGTCCGTTGCAGCCGCAGCTGCAATTCTTAAGAAAAATAACATAATGTTGAGATAAAGCATGTGTATTTTTATGGATGTGTTATATATAACTAAAAACTAAATACATATCATGATGTGAAACACACACATATCTCAAAGTCATAAATTTTTACCTGTAGCACAGTCACATCTGGGTGTTTCATCTCATTGTCACAGCTGGTTGTTGCAGCTAACAAATTCATGCCAAATTTCAAGCTTGAAGGGTTCCCTAATTGTTGGCTCATTTTCCTGTGGATCCTTCATTCACCTTCCGTAATTACTGTAATTTTGTTTTGATGATATTTTATTTGTAACAAATAGAAACAAATTGAAATTGGAAAATTGATGACAAAAATGAATTAAGCATTTTGTTCAAATAGTTAACAATTCCAAAGCATTCATGAAAACATCTCATACACATTCCTTATCTTTCTACTTTTTGATCTTCCGGATCGCAACAAGGTGTAGGAAGAGAGCATACTCATTCAAAAATTAAAAAAACAAACAAAAGCATGGTTTTATTCTGTTATTCTATCCTACCCTATTCTACTTGGAAATATAAAAATTGTTCAAGTGTATGCATATTTCCAATGGAGCCACTTTCGAAGAAGTGACTCAAGTATGTTCATACTCCCAATAGAAAAATATAACTTTATGAATGCTAGGATATGAGAGATCAACTTCCCTTGAAATCATGGTGCCAAGAATTGGTAAAGTATGGAATGATGCTGCAAACCGATGACAGATTGAAACCAAGCTTCAATATAGTCTTTTTTCCCTTGATTGCTCATGGATGTTACACCATGAAGATCCTGATTAAACTGATCTTCCTCATTGCATAAGAGTTTCATATCTAATGATGTGAATGATGCTTTTGGTTCCAATGGCTATTCTCCATCAAATATTACGTGCGTCTTGTTGATATTGTCTGCTTGCTGATGAGGACTAGAAGAAAATCCATCTGCAAATCTTAGATTTAAAACATGTTCAGGCCTTGTATGTATTTGCTGCAACAACACACAACCTTTTTGCAATGGTGTAGATGAGGTAGAACAAGAGGGAAATGTAGGAACATTTTGTAGTTCATCATTGTAACCATACTGTACTGCTTTACTATGGTTAGGGTGGAGGGTGGATTGGATAGGAAATTGTGTTGGATACCAAGGAGTTTGATGAGAAGATATATGTGGCTGAGGTAGATGATTGATTTGTGAGGTTGATATTGAAGGATGAATTTGTGTTGTAGCATGAGGGAGAGTGGCCATGTGATCATAAGATAGGCCATTCCAAACTTGTGGGTAAGGTAGGTAAGAGTTAAATTGAGGCTGCAGCAACTGCCATGGTGGAAAAGTATTCAATGGCTGATTATGAGAGTAAGGAAATGGAGGGATAGATTTTTGAACCATGGATGTAGGCCATGGTTGACATGACTGTTGTAACGAGTTGGCTGCAACTCCCAGATCTCTTTGATATGTTTCTTTCATCCTTGTTAAGGAGGCACAATGATCTGTAGAATGATTCAAGTCACATATACCACAACTTTCAAGACTATATAAAGGGAAATCCCTTGCTTCTCTAATTTCCTCATGCTTTTTATTATCCTGCAAAACACCCAATTGTGAATCAGCTTTAGGAATTTCAAATAAATTGTTGATTTCAGCTCCTATAGCTCTTGTTCTTGCAGGAGATTTCAAAGATTGAAAAGAAGGATTACTAGAATTCTTACCAGTCTTGAAATTGCCTCTTGAATACCTTCTACATAACTCACAAATATCATCATATGCTAACTGAAATACATTACCTGTTCCCTTCACATTTAATATTTCTAAATAATCAGCTTGGAATCCCTTGAGTAGAAGTGTTTTTGAGGTCTCCTTCCCTAGTTTCCTTTGTTTGGATCTTTGGAGGTTATATTGAAAGTGTTCTATGTATTCCTCTAGACTCTCTTCTTCTCCTTATGTCATTTCAAAGATGTCTTCATTGACCCTGCAATAATCTTGGTACCTTTTCAAGAATACATGTTTCATGTCTTCCCAAGTTTGTATACAATTCCCACTAAGGCTCATGAACCATTGGAGGGTTGTTCCTTTTAGAGTAAGGGGAAACACATTCACCTTTTGATCATTAGAACAATAACCATATCCTCTACAAAGTGCTTCAAATTGAAATAAAAATACATCAGGGTCTTCATTTTCCAAACCGTGAAAATTTGGTAGAACATGTGGGGGAATTCTTTTCGTTGGTGCCACTCCTCTTGAATCTCTTATTGGAAATTTGAAGGTATCAATTTATACATCTTTCTCAACTGCCATCTCTTCATTAGATTCTTCATGTTCTATCTTGAGGCTCCTCCTTCAAGTGTTCATGTCAACTTGTTAGTAGAATGGGTGGTCCTTACAACACCACTAAGGGGAATGGTAAGACTTATGCTCCAGAGATTGAAATTGAAAAAAAATAAATAAAAATGAATGTAAAGACAACAAATTGGCGCTCAAAATAAATTCAATAAACTGAAATGTAATCATGCAACCTACATGCCCTACTTTAACAATGCATCTACAAAACAATGTCAAATGTACTTTTGCACCATTGATAACTTCCCTGGCAACGGCACCAAAATGTTGAGCCCACTATATGGCAATTAATTAAAACTTAACATGCAGAGTGCTAAACATAAGTTAGCAACCTGAGGAAGTATTTTATTTCAAAGTTATCGTCCAAGATCTATCTAAGCACAATTTCTACTTGGCACTGTTATCTCTTGGTATGCAATCGAAACTATTTGTAAACTAGATCACACCTTCTTGAAAGTAAATCAATCCTCATACCTATTCATAAAATCAAACTGTAAATTGAACACACTTCAAACAAGATCTATTCCTATGAAACAATATCTAATTGCATAAATCCAAAAGAAGTGTTGTGTTGGCCAACGATCTATCAGAATGAATTAACATGAGAACAATATAATAAATCTAATGAATAAAAACATGAACTGAATAATAAAAAAACTATGACAAATCTAATGCATGAAAGCATGAATTAACAAATAACAGATCTATAAAATAAAACACATAAAATCAACACTACCAGCATCTACTCAGGGAAGAGGGCCCTTCCTCCACCAAGCAGAGCTGAATCTCCACAATGAAAAGTCTACAACTCCAGAATTAAGAAACTGCCAGCATGTATTGTCATAATGAAAGTATTACAATGGATCTAGATCAAATCCTACATCATAACATTGATTTCCCTTCTTTCTGAATCCTCTTCTCAATGAGCTTGATTACATATTTATACATAAAATTATCTTATGTAAATGAGGAACTAAACCCCCAACTTGTGATTTGTAACAGCTGAAAAACGACCGTAACTGCTGGCAACTTTAGAAACGCCCGCAATAGTAAATATGGAAAATACCCTCTCAACGAACCACCTGCATATCGCAAATTGTGGATTTGTTTGGTCATTTCCTTAACAATCAGGTAAACAAGGATGTCACACACAAAACCCATGTCTCATATTTTTGATATTCATTTGCATCTGCCCGCAAATCAAGACGTGAATCAAGGTGTTCTTATGTGGCATGCATTTTCGGTTAAGGTTGTAACAGCTGGCTACAAGCGTCCTGTACATCAAAAATCACTCCACAAACCATCATTAGTAAAATTATGCATAATAGTCTTTAATTCATCAAAGATAAAGTAAAATAATCATTATTAACCACTTAAAACATCAATCGAAGTAGTATGTTGTTTTATGCACAATTCAACAAATGGATGGAAAATGGAATGATAAATGGACGATAATGGTAAGAAAATGGATGAAATATATGTCGATAAGTGATGAAAAAATGGACAATTCCAGGGCCCAACAGTAGGTATGTCATGGGATTAATATACATTAATAAATCGATTTTGCTATTTCCTTCAGTTTGACATGGGAGACTTCCTCACTGATGATCAATCAACAGGTTAGCATATAGTCCATCTTATTCAATTGGGCACATGATTGCTTATTACGGAATCTTATGAAAATATTGATGGAATTTTATGAACATTTTGTTGCAGGTTTCTGTGTTAGAGGTTGTGTTTCTATTGTAGATTCTGGAACTTCTTTGATAGCTGGTCCATCAGTAAAGCATGCATACCTTTGATCTTTTGTAAATTTCTTGTATAAGTTAGTGGTGTTTTCTAGGTCTCTGCACTATATGCTATTGTTGTAAAGCATAAGTGTTTCATAGACACACCAAGGATATAGGGTAGAAAAAGCTATTTCAGAATCATAACCAACAGAGTATTATCATTTAAACCACTTTTCTTTGAAATCAACATTAGTAGACAATTTTATCAGCTAGCAAGTGTAAGTATTAACAACCATCATTTATCATCACATAGGAATTATTATCATCATTTAGATTAACTGTAAATACTACTATATATCAACATAAATTACTAGATGATTTAACCATCCTTTTAAGGGTTTATACAAGTACTCCTTAGCCTGAAAAGAATGCTTTTGGAAGGAAAAATTCAATTATAACATTGAGATTTTCCCATAACTCAAATATGACCCTAAATTGGTTGATTTTGCAGGTCTTTTCGATAGGTTTTTGGGATAGAAACGATACTAACACTGATTAGTAAGGAAAGAGTCCCTAAATTTCCCTACTAAACAATTAAATGGGGTCATTGTAAGGCATAAAGTAACCTTTTATCAAGTCCAAATTATCCCAACCCTTGAAACATGTCAAATATGAAACCCTAACTCTGAATTTTGACTGGTTTTTTTAGGTTGCTTCTCAAGTTCGTGGATGTAGACAAGGAGATAGGTGACACACTGGAGGATCTAGGGCTAAATAGGCAGACCAAAATTTGATGGTGGCTTATAATTTGAAAATTGTTGTTATTTTTGGATTATTGAATTTTATAAATTTCTAAGGTTTTCTAGTTTATAAAAATGCAGATCTAATCTAACGCTACACTAATCATGAAATGCGTATATTTACACATGAAATACTACATTTTGATCAAAATGACAAATCTTAGGGTTTTTGTGAAATTTACTTCAAACCCAAGGCCATGAGGGATGGTGATCAGCCTCCCTCTTGGAATATTTCCCTAAGCCTTACCAACTAGGACTTCCAAAAACAACCTCTAGGGTTTGTTGGAGGATCCTAATTAGGGAAAAATTCAGAGATCTAAGGACAAACAAGAGAAAAATCCTTCAAGAGGATTTTTTATAACATGTAAAAGTTGACAAAAGCTGGTAAAAAGCCCTAATTCAGAGAAAACCTAGCATTACAACAACCATTCAATCCATAGAATCATAATTTAACCAAACTTTACCAATGGAGAAACCAAGAAAACCCTAGATCCTCCTTGTGCTTGTGTTCTTCCAACAATGCTAGCATCAATCTTGCATGTGCATGAAACCCTAGAATTCACCCAGCATTTTACCATAAATCCAAAGAAGAAATAGTAATATATTTGATAAGTTTCCCCTTTGAATCCATAGGCAAGCCTATATCATTAGAATGCATTAACAAAGCTAGAGTAGGAGTTTTAAGCAAAAACTTTGAAAAAACATACAATTTATTTTTGTGATCAACTTTTTCGTTGGCTTCATTTTGCTTGTCAAAAGTGGGCCAATCCAATGCTCCTACAACTCCATAGCCATTGTAAACCAGTCTTTATATGGAATCATTGGTTTATGCTCTTCAATATGAAGGCCCTCTTAACGATTGCCTCTTTGTACGAAGTCATAGACAATAAGGAATTCCTTTCCCATGCATAATAGCTAATACAAAGTAGTTACATGGTAATCGTTGTGCTTAATTCTTAGCCACCGATGCTTGTTATAATAGAACATTATGTTTGCTTGTAGTAAAAATAAACTGTGAAGCCTTATAGAGTTTCTCTTCTTCCGGCAAATACTTTATTATTAGATTGTGAGATATCTTGACTTCAATATCTATTTGTTTTAGCAGCCAAAGCCTTCATAGACTCCATTCACTACATCAAAGGCATTGACCGACTGATAATTGGTATTCTTTAAAATAAATCTTTCGTAAAATATCTGCTTCCATCTCTACAGGAAAATAAAGGGATTCACTAGCTGCAAAAGGATTGGATGCTATAAAATCATGCTCCTAGCCTGTAGAAAACACAACACCAACACAAAGCATAAAAATGGAAATCCTTTATAACAAATTACAAATGGAAATGCATGATAAATTTGGGTCAATTGGGTTATAAGGGAGATCAATGTTTTTCCTGCATTGCCAGCCTCTCCTAGGGATCCACTTGTCACTATTTTCTTGTCTAAGTAACGACAAAGGGAATCACTATCTTTGAAAGGAAGTTGAGCAAGGATACATAGTGCTTTAGCTTTGGGAAGGTAAATTGTTGTCTTTGATAGAAGATAGACACCAACACACACAACGATTCCTTTTGGAAGCAAAGACAAGTAAAAACATCAATGAAAATCCAATCTGGACTTGCCATCTAGAGTTAAATAGTTATGTGAGCTTAGTAGAATAAAATTGTTGTGCATGATGATGTGTGTGCATTGGAAGCTCAACGATTTAGTTTGGGAGGACAATAGGATTTGCCGGGGAAGGAAATTACTTCTCAAATCACCAAATCACAAGCCCACATTCATGACAAATCGTTGTCTTGAGGGACCATATGCAAAATTATTGTTGTGCCTGGGAGGAGCCTGCTTTAACATACAACAATTTAGCCTAGGGGAAGGTTGAACACTTTGCTAGAGGAAGTTCCTCTCTAAGACCCCAACTCCCTGACCCACACATGTTATGAAATCGCTATAACTAAGTGAAATATTTCAATTTTTTTTTGTTAAATCTACCAACAGGCGTCGCTTTTTTGACGTTCTTCTAACGGTTCGATAAAACCATCTGAAAGTAGAGTCATGACTTCGATGCTTCACACCATCGAATGATCGGCACTTCAAGTGTCGGGCCAAGTCAAATATCCAACGGAGTTGCCATGCCTCTGACCCTTTTCCTGTCGGAAGGCTGAGTATTCAAGTGTCATATGGTGTCGAACATCCAACACTTTTTGGATTAAAATACCGACAGTGTTGCCATTCCTCCGAAACCTCTGTCCGTCGGAAGGCCGATGCTTCAAGTGTCAGATGGCATTGGATTTTTGACGATGTATGCAAGTTTGGATTGACACTTTTGAAGAGAAAATGGTTGAATAGGCGACACCATGGTGTGTCAGATCTTCGAACCACACTGGTAGGATCATTGAAGATCTGATGTTATGCCACTGACGGAAAAAAAAAAGTGTATGTGTCGAAAATGTGACAGAGAAGTGTCAAATTTCAGACATGCAAAGTGTTGGATTTTGGGTTGAAATTATATCGTGTTAGAATAATATTAGTAGTCAGAATAGTGGTGCATCAAAAGATAAAGTTCCTAGTAGTGGTCCTACAAATTCAATTTCATCATTACCTTAGAGGCCTAGGATGGTTGGGGACTATATGAAGTTACCGATATTTATTGGAAATGGATCAGAGGATGCAGAGAAACATTGGTTCCTTTGCAAAGCAGTATGGATTGTTGGACAGTTCCATGATAAGGCCATTAAATGGGCCCAGATGATTACAACCCTTATGGGTCTAGAATTAGACATGTTTAAGAAGTTTTCTATTGTTCCTATGGGAACTTCTCGGAAGACACTGCTAAGCTAAAGACTGGGATGACAGGTGAGTTCAAGAAACCAAAGTTTGAATTACAATGTATCATAGAGATGAAGGAAATTAAATAGTTATCGACCAAATTTGTATGGTACTTCAAGCAGAGATTCAAAATGTTGATAGCTAAGGTGATTTTTCATATGTTTGACATACAACATAAATAGTGGTTCATATATGTGTTATTACCACACATTCAAGTACCTTTAGTGGAGTAGAATATTATGTCTCAATCCGAGGAACTTGATCTTTCTATGAAATTGAAGTTTCACTAGTCAGAGAAACTGGTATCAGAATGGTTCAGATCCAGTCGTAGTTAGTTAAGCTGTCACTGCAAATTCAAGATATAAAGAAAGGGAAAGAATTACAATAAGAGATCTATTGTATGAGATGCAAGACATAAGGACATCACAAATACCGGTGTCCATATTTTCCTGAATATCTTGTTGCTAGAGTGCCAAACCCACCCACCTAGTTAGGTATGCCATGGTGAATATTTTTCCAAACTAGAGGTCACCGATCAGAAGAATGCTTGTATCTCTAGAAAATAATAAGTGCCCCTGCAAGTATCTATTGTAAATTATGTCTCTTTCTTTGGCATGATGAAAAGTAATACCTCGTATATTAGTTTCTCCAAGAGAAAAGATTCGATACTTACTTAATGAAAGGAGATGAAAAATATCAATAAGAACAAGCAAATGCACAATTTAATCATCAGAGGGGTGTATTTTGTGGACAAAGGAGAGGATGACTTGGTTGAGGTAGAGGTCGATTAATCTGTTATAATTGCTTCCATCTAGGACACTATGGTAGGTACTAGACAAAGCTAACTTCGACATGTTATTACTGTAAATCACTAGACCATAGTATTGAGAATAATCCACATCTCATTGTGAAGTGGAAAGAAAAAGATAATCAAAATAAAAATCGACTTCAGAATGAAAACCATAATGTTCAAAATATTATGGCCGAACCAAGAGATATGCCACCAACTATCGTTGTTGTAACTAGAGGAGGAATTTCCAGAAGATAAAGTGAGTCATCTGCAAGATCTAGGTATTTGACCAACAATACAAAGACAGGTACCATTTGATGTACAGAAAGAAAAATAGGTATTCTTTGAAGCTTGAAAAGAATTTATGGGAAGAGATAGCGGGGATTAAATTTTGAATGATCCCCCAATATTTGATAAGGGGTATTTCTATGACATGATGCTTCGCTTTAATTGGTCCATTCTAGAGTAGTTGACGGGAAAGGTAAGTACTCTTAATAATTTCTTGAAAAGTTGTCTAGCCTTAGTTAAGGATGAAAATGATTTGGTGGAATTATACAGTCTGTTAGAAGAACTTTAAGAAGATACCCAACAAGAAAAGGTTGTTAATCATATTCATAAAAGAAGAAATACTAGACGTGATCTCCACATGAATGCTCAAATTGGATATTATGATATGGATTTCATTAGATTCGAACTTGGATCAGATGTTAACATTATAACTAAGAAAACATGGAAAAGTATGGGGAAACCAAAAGTAGTGTGGTCCCTATTCCAACATCAGTTGGTAAATCAATTAAAGGTTCTTACAGTTGGTTAAATTCCAAGAGTCTCTGTCGCAGTGGAGGGTCTCTAAACTTATGCAAATTTTGAAGTAATGGAAATTATATATGGCACTAATCCATATCCAACACTCTTGGGTATTGAATAGGAGATTGAAAATCAAACCATCATTAAATTAAAGAAGAGGATTTTTTCATTCAAAGATTTAGATATGAGAGAAGTTTTACCATTGGATTTGTTAGATGGAAAATGGTATGTGGAACTTGTCTAAGGATAATATCATGAGGGAGACATGGATAACATCTACAATATCTCTTCCTAACTGGATGATTATATTAAACCAATAGTTGATGGTAAGTTGATTTGGAGGAGTATTAGCTCATGTTCATATAATTCAAGAGACTCATTGAAAAATTGGTAGAATTGACTGCACAAGAGATCAATGTGGAAATGTGCTTCGATAATGAAGTCTCTACGATGGGTCAGCAACGAGGTATGTGATTTCCATACCTATGAAGGATTACCTAACTTGAATTCATTTCTTCTCAAATTTGAAGTTAAGGTACCATAAGAAAAATGACAGTTGGACTTGGAAATGGCTCTGAAGGCTACCCCAGCGAGGTGGTGGGCCATTCACAAGAATTATATCATAGTTTGGTCACAATGTCAAAGATTGTTAGAGATACAATTCAATGAAGGAGTTCTTTATGACATGGATAAATACACAAGGTTTATAATCCCTATTGATCATATTAATGCATGTACCGCAACATGGAACATTGTACCAAAGAAGGAGTGTGTCCATATGTTGGATATAATACCAATAAATTAGTATACATCGCTTGAACTATGATGATGAACTGCATAATGGGATTATTTTACTAATAGTTTCAAACACACTTTTAGTTATGCAGTTGATAGTCCATCAATAGATGTAGCTTTTCAAGCAATCAAAGCCAACAAATTTGAAGAAATTTCTATACATGTTTCAAGTCAATTGCAATGGAATTTGAAAGTTCAGAACCTGATGGAATGTTACAATATATTAGGAGATCCTGAGGGCAATGTCATAACTGATTTTACCACACTTGCGAGATCATGTTTTTATGTCCTTATCTGTCCCTATGTATACTCCTTAGACCCCCTTTGCTCAAAATAAACTTTGATGCTCCAAAAAATCCCTTAAAAAAAATCCTCTTTGTTGGCATACACGGGTCACCAACTTACAGTCATCATGTACATGCAGCATGCTCCACTATGACCCGCATACATCAAGAAAAGGGCCCAAAAATAAAATATTTATAGTTTTTTTTCATTTAGTCACGAATAAATTGACTTTTGGACTTCCATATGCTTGGAAACTCTCTGACTCGACCCTTCACTTCCTATTGAAGGGATATATATTGAGCTACTTGGATGAATTATAGGAGGAGAACTTGTGAGAGAAAATAAACTATAGTGGATTTGTGCCCCATTGTGACATGCTTGAGTTTGCATCCCTTTGTCCTTTGAGAACCCATTGATGCTCTTCCCAAGCTTGCTATTTTCTTGTGAGCTTGCCATTGATATGGAGGATTGAGGTTGTGGAGGCCAAGATGGAGGACTCAGTTTCTGTTCTTCAACAAGGTGCTAACAGAGTTTGTCACTTATATCTATGTTTATAATTAATAGAAATATACATTTCTCACCCATTGTATTTGTGTAACTATGAATATTCTTGTCCATGGATGTAGTTTCTTTGATTATATATATTGGATATATATGTGCTAGAGTAGGTTCTAACACTTAATATCTATCATGCTTGTATATTTCGTTATTGTTGAGAATAGAATGTAGGTGCAAGTGTGGTTGAAAGCTAAACAAGGATCTACTATGAATGTACGGAACAAGGTACGCTTCCCATCCCTTAGTGTTAGAATTGTTTATATCTCTAGAATATTTGAAGTGGATTGATTTTTGGTGTCATACTATCTGTTGTAGTCAACCCTAGGCCATGGAAGTTTTCTCCATAATAGAATTGGCAACTCCAGTAGGGATTTCATTTTTGGTGGGGTTGTGGGTGCACTTTTTCACTCGATTTTCTCTTTGTTTATCCACATTTCTATGTTTCATTTGGTAGTATGTTCATTTATTGATAGTTCCCTAGAGTGGTTTGACATTAGGCCTACATTTTACTGCCTTCTTCTCGGTATATGCGGGTCAAAGTATATACAGTCGCGTGTATACATGGGATTTGATCTACCTAGTCACATGCATATGCTATTGTTCTTTGAGCAATTGCGTACATCCTCCCTTTTGGTTGAGTTATTGATGTGGGATGTTGTTGCATGGGTTGTGAGTTTGGATTAGTCTTCTTGGGTTCCTATATTGTTTGTTGAATGCTCCTTTTGGGACCATAGACCCTTTTTTATTAATTTTCTTTTTTATTTTTTCTTTTATTTTTCCAATAGTGCACTATCCTTGTGTTCTTAGTGTCTTTCTTGGATTGTGTTTGTGAATTGCTGTAGAGAATGAGAATTTTAATGAATTTTATTTCATTTTCATTCTTTTATATGGAAAATACAAAGTAATTACATAGTTGCATTCTTACTTGCATCTCACATATGGATTTAAGGAGGTACTTGCATTGGATTTCTTGGATTAGAGTTGTGTTTAGGCTTTCAAATAGGAAGGATTGCATTGGCATTTGGAAAGGAATCAATTTTTGTGCATTTCATGTAGTGGCATACCCCTTTATTTATATTTAAATACAAATTTCACTTGGCATTGTTTGTTAGATGTGCATATTTATTTCATTGTTGAGTCATAATATCACTATTTACATGTTCATTACCCTTGAGTAATCACAACCCATAATATTAACGCTTAACTTAAAATTGATTACACATTTTTATTTGATAGAGGTTCACCAACAATCTTAGGTTGTAGAGTCTTGGAATAGGGTGCTGTGAGTAAATTTTTCCAATAATATGAAACCAAACAATTAGGTGTATGTCCAGGTGAGAAGAGAAATCCTTGGTATAATTGGTGTTCTCAAGAGGATTTTCTTACACAGGAATTAAGTACAAGGAAGTGTACGTGTTAGTGGTGGGGATAGCCCCTTGCCACTTTCTATTGAGAGTCAAAGATATTTTCAGGATCTTATTCATATCTGGGGGATTTTGAGGTAACTTTGGTGCTTTCAAGATTGGGGATTTGTTACCTTGCCCATATGGTAGCTCCCTCTTGTGAATACCCACATGAGCATTGGTTATATTGGGGTGACCTTAGTTTTCTTACCTAGGTATCATAGGGGGTACTTTTAGAGTTCATTCTGTGAGTGTCCTACCCAGGGAGTGGTCTAACATCACCGTCACTATATGGGTTAAAGATGAGGGCCACTATAATTGGTTACACACCTCATGTTGTAGTGTATGGGAGCCTCAGGCCTCTCATAGTCAAGACATACCTGCTACATTCAGGAACTCACTTATCCTCCCTCTTGGCTTGTTTGCATCTAACTTATATTTACTTAAGGGTGTGCTCTTTGTGTGCTAGTTGGATTTAGGGATTTTGGTTACTTAAGTATATTTATGTTCTCTTGAGTTTGAGTCCTTTTATGTTCGACATGACTGACATCACTACTAGTATCCCATCATCCGCTCTAGGTCCAAATGCGAATCTTGTTGTTAGATTGGGGGGAACCACAACCCCTTACCTTTCTCATATATTAAGGAGTGGTCATATTCCACCCTCTACTCCATTTTTGGGAGGATTTTCACTTCCTTCACCTTGTATTAACACCAGTGTTCATTCTCATGGGGTTGGTAGTGGATACATGAACGTTGGATCTACATCTTAGTTTTCTACTTGTGTCCCATCATCTACCACACTGTTTCATTTGAATGTAGCTGTCATGTTCAATCCTCCCTATATCCTATAGTTTGGAATCTTTATTAGCTATTTCTAGTTATTTTGGACTATTATTGTTGTCATGTAGGGTCCATTTTTTGTTTACTATCGCCAAGGTATTGACCCATTCATGTCTATGATAGGTATAACTTCAAACTAGAATATAGGAAATGAGCACTTTTTCATATGCATCATGCATCGTCCTATGACCATGTTGCCTTAAATATAGATATGAAACCACTTTGTGATGCTACAAAACCTTCACACTACTATTAGAAGCAACATTACGTAAGCAGTAGATCTTTCCTACACATGGGTGCCCTAGATAGATCATGTTTTTCCATTTGGTACCCATACTGAGAGTCCTCCATTAGTTATGGGAGTCCCTTGTAGTCCCTCCATGTATTTGATCAAGAACCTCATATCCTTTTGTTAAAATTTATACTATCCTTGTCCCACAGGGACTCCTGTTCATGTCAAGTTTTAATTGAATTTTCATGCGTCTTCTTTCCGTATTGAGCTTTATGTTGGCTCCATGCTTGACTTTTATGAGCCATATAACCTGATCTTGTCTAAATCCTAGCCAAGCAAGGTATCATATATATATTTTCCATATTGATCACCCCATACTGAGAGGAGACACCCCCCCAAGTGTCCTTATCCCTCATGTGCTTCCTTTCATTGAGCATAGGTATGCTCCACTGCTTGGAACTAGTTTGCTTTCCCATGACACTTATTTCCTCCTAGTTTTGCAATATAAGCAATTTTATTCTTTTTCAAGATTTTCAATATGAAAAAGACAAAAAATAAATAAAACATAAAAATACAGACAAGAAATGGTATTAATTTGGCAGACGTCATGTCGTATCACCTTCAAATAGAGCACTCCATATTCCATCCATTGGTTGGTTTATTAGTATGATTTTAGGAGTTGTACTCATTGATATGAGTTTTCTCCGTCGACTAGTTATACTTCCAGTCCCTATGGAGCCTCTGTTGATGCATCCTATGTCATAGAGTTGTCCTAGTTTTCATGTTGATTCTATGCTTCTTGTGAGGTACCATCTGCCTTATGCTTTTGTTCAAAGGAAGTTTTATCCTGAGTCGACCACTCATCAATTATCATTTCTTTTCATGTCAGCCATTCCCAATACAGTTACTGGTTTGTGCACATCCTGTTCAACTGAGTTATTTCAAATTATATAGCGTTGTTGAGTACCTCATGTTGGTTTATGGGGGATTCCTTAATACCCTCCTTTGAGAGGATTCCATTCCATCGACTTCAGATCATTTATTCTAGGATAGGAGTCTAGAGTCCATTGAGTTCCTTGAGACTTGCAGTCATTAGTGGCATGTTCTCTCATCGACCATTTTGGGAATACATCAATGTCCCTTGATCAATGGATTCTATCAAGTGTTTGAATTCAATACATCTATTCACACTTGTTTGATTGCACTCTATACCTTGATTCTCATTATCATTATAGGTGGGATATCTTGCGTCTGTTAATAATATACATCAATGACTGGTAATTAGATGATGGTCCATCATGTTTGAACTTGAAATCTCTATTCGTGTGATGGGACATGTACCAGTAGCGGTTTGTGTAGAAGACATCTGAGCTTGGTGGCATTCCAGGCGTGATACCTCCTTGATCATTCCAGTATCTATGAGATACCAACTCTCATGACCATATTCTAGTGTATTATCAGATGTCTTAATTTAGTATGAAGATATTGTTTCACTGTATATTGTACGTGGAGATGACCACATGTTACATATGTTTATTATGTCTATTCGTTTCCATTGTACTATTATGTATCTGGGACTGCTCCACTTCATATTTGTAGTCACATGTTGAGATTTATCATAGTATTGTATTGATGAGTGGCTGGTTTTTCCACCTAGGTCTTCATTACTCCACTTTTTGGATTTGTATAATGTATTTTTTCCATCATATTACCCCTTTGACCTCACACATTAGGGGGAAGTTGTTACAACTTATTTTACCACACTTGGTAGATCATGTTTTTGTGGCCTTCCTTGTCCCTATGCAGACTCCTTAGACCCCCTTTTCTCAAATTAAGCTTTGATGCTCCAAAATATCCCTTAAAAAATTCCTCTTTATTGCTATACACAGGTCACCAGCTTACAGACCACGTGTACACACAGCTTTCTCCACTATGACCCATGTACATCGAGAAATGTTCCCAAAAAATATCTTTGGATTTTTCCTCATTTAGTTATGAATAACTTTACTGCTGGCCTTCAATATTCCTGGAAAATCTCCAGATCGACCCTTCACTTTCTATTTAAGGGATATATATTGAGCTACTTGGATGCATTAGAAGATGATAACTTGTGAGAGAAAATAAACTATAGTACATTTGTTCCCCATTCTTGCATGCTTGATTCTACATCTCTTTGTCCTTTGAACACCAATTGATGCTCTTCCCAAGCTTTCCATTTCCTTGTGAGATTTCCATTGATAAGGAGAATTGAAGTGGTGGAGGCCTAGGTGGAGGACTCGCCTTCTTCGTTTCGATGAGGTGTCGACAGAGTTTGTCACTTATATCTATGTTTATAATTAATAGAAATATCCATTTCTTGTCCGTTGTATTTGTGTAACTATGAATATTCTTGTCCATGGATGTAGTATCTTTGATTATATATATTGGATTGATACATGCTAGAGTAGGTTCTAACGTTTATTATCTATCATGCTTGTATATTCTGTTGTTGTTGAGAATGGAATGTAGGTGCAAGTGTGGTTGAAATCTCAATGAAGATCTACTATGAACGTCTAGAACAAGGTACGCTTCCCATCCCTTAGTGTTAGACTTGTTTATCTCTCTAGCATATTTGAAGTAGATTGATTTCTTGTGTCATATTGTTTGTTGTGGTCCACCCCAAGACATAGGAAGTTTTCTCTATAACAAATGATGATCCACAAGACATTCATATTCTATAATATGAAGGAAGCTAAGCATTGTAAGGACCTAGCATATCATCTCACAAATTCCTAAATTCGTTGAAGATTAAAAAGGTAAATATCGGTTCCTTTGAGAATCCAAAGTTTGTAAACATTGGTGATTATTGAGATGATGTGACTGTTGGTAAAATTACTGACTTGATGCATGAATTTCAAGATCTATTCTCGACAAAGTTCTCTCAGATGAAGGGAATTGTTAGAGACTTAGGTGAGAGGAACATTCCATTAAAACATAATGCTAAACTGGAAAAACAAAGACCATAAAGGATGAACCCGAGGTAGGAAAAGAGGAAAATGTTAAAGTAGAGATCGATAGGATGTTGGATGTAGGAATTATTGAACCTCTCGAAGAATCAAAATGGAACAGTCCTATGGTTGTTCAAGAAAATAAAATTAGGGAAGTTCATATTTGTGTGAACTAGGGGAAAATAAATGATTCCTTCCTACATGATCCCTTCCCCATGGCTTTTACAGATGAGGTATTGGAGAGCGTTGGAGGAAAAGAGGTATATTATTTCATTGATGCATTTCTTGATACCATTAGATCATAATAGAAAAAGAGGACCAACATAAAACTACATTTTCAAAAGAGTAGGTTGCTTCCAATACACTCTAATGCATTATTTCCTTAAGAATGCCCCTACTATATTTTCTATGATAGTTGTTGTTGCATTTTAAGAATGTTTTCATAAATTCCTAGAAGTGTAATTTGAGGCATGGATGATATATAGGTTTATCAAGGATCATATTCAAAGTCTGCAGCTAATGCTAGAATGCTATAGATATTTTCATATTTCTTTAAAATTTAAAACAATGCACATTTTATTTTCCTTTTGGCATCTTGTTGGGTCATGTTGTTTGTAAAGAAGGGATATTGATGGATCCGATGGAGATTGCTATTATTTTCAACTTACCTCAACCCAAATTGATTAAGTAGTTGAGAACCACATTGGGGCATATAAGTTATTATTGTAATATTATATGGGGCTATATCTAAATTGCATGCCCGATATAGAAGTTATTGCAGAAAGATGTAAAGTTCCAATAGAATGAGGAGTGTTAAAAGAGCCTTGACAAGCAAATGAAAAATGGTTTCACATCCCATTATAGTTTTCTTATATTGGTGAGAGGAATTTCATGTTCATTTTCATGCATCATTAGTATCTCTTGGTGCAGTATTGGCACAACCAGGTGAGTTGTCTATTGATCACCTAACTTCATTTTCCAGTAGGAACTTTTCGATAAGTGGAAATAACTATACTATGACCAAGAGAGAGGGGCTTGCCATGGCTTATGCATTACAAAAGTTTTGACATTATTTATTGGGTGGAATTTTTAATATGTTTACAGATCATTCTACACTCATATATCTGGTCAATAAGCCAGTGTTGGGGGGGATGTGTTTTTGGGTCCTTCTGTTTCAAGAGTTTGACTTCGACATCATTGTTAAGATGGGGAGGTTGAATGATGGACTGTATCACTTGTCGTGGTTGGAAATAGGAGAAGAGCCAACCAACTTGGATGAGTGACTTACCAAATGCATAATTTTTTTTAGTAAAGATGGATGATGATTATTATGAATACATTATACATTTTTTGACCATAAGAAAGGAACTATACAACTACAATAGAGTACATAAAAAACAATTAGTGGTCAAATATGAAAATTTACATTTGATAGCTGGACAATTGTATAAAATGGGACCATATGATATTTTAAGTCATTCTGTCTTAGAGCATGAGTGACCAATGATTTTAGTAGATACTTGTGATGGGTTGTAGGATTCCACTATGAAGGGAAAGCGACTGCACAAAAGATACTACGATTCGGTTTGTGGTTGTCCACAATACATGGAGATGCATCTGAATATTATAGGAACTACGACGCTCATCTAAGGATAGGGAATCCATCAAGACAAGATGAAATGGATTTAGTTTCACATGTAACGTTGTAGGGATTTGATAAGTGGGATGTATACTTTCTGTGACCCATCAACCCACTAGGTAAGAGAAAAAGTGCTAGATACGTAGTCATTGTGGCTGATTACTTAACTACATGAGTTGAAGCTGCTCTGTTGAATGACTGTACTACTATAACTACTGCAAAGTTTTTGTTCGAGAATGTGCTTACCAGGTTTGGATGTCCTAGAGTTTTCATAAGTGAACAAGGTATACATTTTGTTAATAAAACCATTGAAGAAATTACAGAGGAATTTCAGATATGCCATAGAAAAATTTCACCTTATCACCTACAGGGGAATGGAACTGTTGAGGCCTTTAACAAAATTATGGAGAATTCACTTACTAAAGTCTATAATGTGAACCATAAAAACTAGGACTTAAAAATTCCTGTGGTATTGTGGGACTATCAAACTACTTGTAAGAAGTTGACAAGACAAACACCATTTAGGTTAGTATACGAGAAAGAAGTTTTCATACCCATGGACTATATTGTGCCCAGTTTAAGGATAGTTTCTTTCATAGGTATGTCTCATACCCATGCGGTAGAAGAAAGGTTGTTGTAATTACTTCAGTTTGAAAAAGATTGTTTCCTTGCAGGATTTCACCAACAAGTAGAAAAAGAGTGACAAAAGGATTGGAACGATAGAAACATCAAGAAGAAACAATTCCAATGGGTGGATTTAGTTCTCCTCTATGAAAATTTTTTTTTGAAGCATCCTGGAAACCTATGAACACACTAGTTGGGTCCATATATTGTCAATTTCATTACTAAGGGGGAAAATTTAAGTTGGAAAAGTTAAATGGGGATCCCTTGGAAGGTTTAGTAAATGGAAGTTGGTTAAAAACTTATTAGGATAGTCATATTTCCCTTGAGTGAATATGTATATAGGAAGTTGAAAAAAAATAGGCCTTGTTGTTGTGTCGAAGTCTTGTACATATTTGAATTGGGTCAAAGTATTTTCTATAATGTTCTTGTATATTCATGTGGATGAGAAATATCCATGTTGTCGAAGTATATTATCTATCGAGGGATAGTATTGTGTCATAGTTTTGTTTAGCAGTGTGCCGATCCGGCAAGTCTGTAGTTAATGCACATTAAGTAACTCCTTTTATGGTGGAAGTAGTGGCGACTTTAGTGGAAGCTTGCCATAAATAACAAAAAATCGCAAGTGTGTGAATCGATTGGCCACCACCCTTGTAATCATTGAAAATATATTGTCATATTAACTACCCTCGTGATTAGACAAGCTAGCTTCATGCACTAATCAATTCAAAAATGCATTTTCGCACCATCAAAACTCATTGTGTTAAGTTGTTGAAGAGTATAGAGAAAGTTATAGTTGTAATAGTCGTCGAAGCTGATTTCTATAATTTGTGATATGTAGCCATGGAAATAAATGTGTCCATCACTAGAACTACTCAAAGATATTCTACTAAATCCCCACCTTCTATCCCAATTGCTGAAGACAAACTATAAGTTGTTTCAGTCCCACTACCAGTGAATACACCTAAGAAGAAAATGATAGGATTCGATTAGCCAATCCAAAAGGGTGAACAAAAGCTACCCATGATTCTAAATCTTCTAGATCAGGGTCTACGACTATGTTAGTAGTTTAAATTGCACCACAAAAAATGGATGCCCCACATGTGCAAATAAACAAGAAGGTTAAGTATTCGTTGGTGGAGCCTATTATTCCAAAAGGGGTTCATCTGTTCAGGAACATACCCAATATGAAGCCATTGTCATTCTATAACCATGATTTGAGGAAGTACAAGTAGTTCAAGCTAGATCAATACATGGACATGGTACAACCCGACGCAGTTTTTTGTGGGAAAGGAGAAGGACAAGAAATTGGATGCGATAATGAAAGAAACATATAGTTTGACTATGGACAAGAGGGGATTCGACATATCTTCTATCAATGACCAATTCATCAAGTTTGTAGTGAAAGTATTGTACATTAAAATTTTGAGGAAAATGAGCCCTAACCAATGTATTGCATGAGTTATATTTGTGGAGGAATAATGTGTTGTTGGACTACAAATGAACTGGGAAACATTCCTCCTAAACAAGTTTTTGGAGGATGTTATTGATGCCCAAGAAAGAGGAAACCCATTTACATATTCCTGGATGTTGATTTTGATTTGTTTTGTTTCATGGGAAGAACCACCAAATTATTAAGGCATGGATGTTAACAACCTTTGTCAAGGGTCTCGTTATTAGAATTTGTGGTTCACTGACAACCACACTAGGAATTTGGATAATAATGTCAAATTTTATATGCATGTTGAAGGCCTACGTGCTGAGGTTGTCAAGGTTCCACGGCTGGAGGTTTCTATCATGGTGAAGTACCGAAATGTTTTGATATTTATAGGAGGGGCCCAACACATTTATCTTCAAGCAAGGAGCAAGCTTGAGAAGAAATGGTTAACAATACAGTTTAAACTGACCAAAGAAATACTAGATGCTATTGTTTAGGAATGGCTTAGGAATGGTTGACATAATGGGATGTTCCTTTCAAATATGATCAACTCTCTATAGAGGAAGAACCCTGATGGGAAGTCACTTCTGACACACACCAGAGTGGGAAACAAGATGATGATAGTGTTCCTAGCTCACACCAAGGAAGCAACCAGGAATCCAACGACAAAACTAGACTTGGGGGGGAAGAAGGAATCTATGGAGTTGAAAGAGAAAGCACGGAAGAAGAAATAGGATTTTAAATTTACCACTACAAAAGGCCTCAAAGATGATGATTACAAACTGCTCATTAACAAAATGGTAAAAGTTGTAGAGGAAACTAGATAGAAAGTGGATGAAAATAATACGGATATTTTTGGGACCATCATTGATCTTCTTTAAACCCTATGCATAACTATAAACAAATTTTGTATCACACTCAACACACAAGGGTTGACGTAGTTAGAGTTTGGGAAATATGATGACCAACTTGATGAAGTAACAACATCAAAGAAAGAGCATAGAGTTTAGATAGTGCCCCAAGAATTAAACTATGGTAATGAACAAATGAATATCATAATGCATGAGATAGGGTATGCCAACTTTGAAATGTATGTTTTTCCAATGTTCATATTGCACAATATTTAGAACAAGGAAATGAAAGAAATTAATGAACAAGAGTAGTTGGTATATGAAAAGCTAAAATAGCTGACAAATAATGCTACTACTCTGTAAACTGAAACAATGAATATCTGACAACAAAAGGATTAGCTACGACATGATATGTAGAGGTTGGAAGCTATTATTGGAGTTTCCTATCATGAATTTATAGAAGCAACAATTGTTCCAAATATGGTCCTAGATTCCAAAAATACTACATATAAGGGAAGTCATCATTGGCTTCCGACATCATATACTAGAGTTGGAGCCTAAGTTAGTTCCGAAAACACCTCTCAATGTGGTTGAATAGAGATAGATGCATGTTCAGGGGCTATTAAAAGACATTAAATAAGCAAAGAAATACTGTGCAAAGGTCTTTGCGGACGTTTCTCAGTCTTGGGTATCCCTGTTGGATGACTCCAAGCTGGAAGATATTACAACTAAACTCAGTGAAGCAAAAGCAAGTTTCAAGAGTTTGTAGAGTTCAATCAAAACTCTTCCACCATTTGAGAGAATAGGAAAGGCTGTTGAAAATAAAGCATAGCAGTAGTAGGTTAATAACCTAAATATCAAGCAAAAAATAAGAACTAAACATGTTGAAGAGCTGCAAATAGAGGATGAGTAGGTCTCTATAACTATTATCCCAATGCATGTTGAGAATAAGTAGGATTTTGTGGTGAATCAAGTATGAATCTATGAGCATATTACTATTGAGGATGTCGAAGAGGTAGACAAGTTTAAAGAAGATGTACAATGAGGGGTTACATAGGTAAATAAAGTCTACCAAGACATCTAATCAAAATTGAACATGCCTATAATTTCATCCTAACGTGGCTTGGGGAAAGCCACTTGTGAATGTTTGGGAATTGTTGGCCCTAGGTATTTTTTGGTTATTTTCGAGGCCATTTTAAGAATTTATAGTCGATGTGTGAATAGAGGTACAACATAATGTTCATGCAAGCGGTCAACTTCGAAGTTTTAGGTGAAGATCATAGAAACCAGGTTATTTTGACAAAATCCAACTAAAAGGTTTGTTGGATGGTTAGAGTTTTTGTCCATTTACATTTATGATATCAGGTAGTGGGTGTATATTATAAATTGGCTTATAGAACCTTAAAATATGTAATGGGTGGGTATTTTGGCAGGGTTGGCTAGTTTTTGAAGAGAGAATAAGAATTTTTGTATATGGTCGAAGAGTTTTGTATTATATTTTCTTGAAGACTAAGATGAGTTAGAATCACAATGTATGAGATAGATCTATAGGTTGTGTGCACATATCATATGTAAAGGAGTTTTCGAGAAGTATTTCTAGGTTGTGTGCACAAACTCAAATCGTTTAAGATGCGACTCTTCATAATAAATGAGCGATTTTGTCATTTTTCCCATCTTGGGTTTCCATGTTAAATTATTGTTGTCTATTGTGCATGATGTGTGTGTGTGTGATGATGAACTCTTGATGTTCATTAATGCATACATGAATAACTGTGGATGAATGAATAGATGAAATGTCACTGCAATGGTTTTTTATTTTGTTATGAATATGGTTAATGTAGAAGGTATATTTGTAGATATCCATCATATTCTTTGATTTTTTGAGGTTTTTTTTGTCTTTTTTTGTATGGAAATATTAACCTTCACCACTAAAAAAACCTAGTTCCCAAATCTCCCATAGGTACTTTGGGTGAGACCTCATCTTGTCTACATGTGTTGCTAAAGGGTAAAACCCTTTCAGACCAGTATCTCGAGCGTTTTGTTGGTATAATGGTGTATGAACTTGGGTTGTGATAAGATTGTGCCAACACATAGTTCCCACCATCAATATATGGAGCATTAAATATGCAATATTAATTAATTATAAAGCATACAATGAGCTGATCTTTAATCTCTTAACTTTTGAAATTAAAAAGTAGGATACAACTAAACTAATATTTGAAGTGAGGATTTTGAATTTTCTATTAACATAAGGGGGGTTAAATTTATTTCACAAATCACATTTATAATCTTGTAGTGTACAAAAAAATTGTGAGAGTTTGTCACAACCTGAATCTAGTTCACTAAAGAAACCTCACAATTATTTTTGTAAGAATGTAGAGAAGGAAGAAAATTTGAGCATAACACATGAGAAAAGGACACTCAATTGAAGGACACTCCATCATTGTATTGAACAATGACGATACAATAAATAATACATATCTGATAGATAATTTGAATGCATTAAAGACAATTTGAGTATCTCACAAAAGGAGGCTTACTAAATATTTAAAAAGATACCCAAGGTGGTTAAATAACTTTCCAACTCAATTAAGAGGGTCACAAATTAGATAAATATAGTATGGAAGCTAATGAGTGATGTAAAATCAATCAGATCATGGATTTGGGAAAGATAAAGCATGTAGGATGTGTTGTCCAAAAAAAAGAGAGTTTCCAAGTTAACTAGCTTTATCCTTATCTACTGAAAACATAGAAAAAGTAGGACAAAAGCAGTCTAAGACATGAAAGAGATCTTACTATTGCTGAAAAGTCTAAAAAGAATACACGATCGTATCAATAGTATTTATAATTTTTCTCCTACGGATAATGATGGTAAGTGTGGGAATTTTAGTTTTGAGCAAGCAATGAACGGTAGGATGTGACTCTGATCCGTGGCTAGGGTTTCCCTAGACACCTCCTCTCGTCGAGCAGATCGTCTCCTTCTTGCTACG
Organism: Pseudotsuga menziesii; assembly: GCA_001517045.1. Lineage (NCBI taxonomy): Eukaryota > Viridiplantae > Streptophyta > Pinopsida > Pinales > Pinaceae > Pseudotsuga > Pseudotsuga menziesii. The sequence goes on along the minus strand of LPNX010783757.1, from coordinate 28,949 downwards.
TTTTTCTACCGCCGCGCTGGGTTTGTGGGTTTGGCTCTTCCCGGTGAATCAATATTTCCTACTTATGGATTCTCATGACCAGCTCCTGGCCTTCAAGGCCTTAGTTCATGTGGCCTCTCCTCTGGCATCCTCTCAGGCCCCCTCCAAGTTCATGAAGAAGATATATGAGATCCCCTCTCTGTATCTCTCTCCTTTGGATCCATGTCAGAAAGAACTCATCCTCTTAGAGAAATCCCTCATCGGTAAAGTTACAGGGTTGTGGCCCAGCCCTAAGGTGGTGGAGCTTTGGATTGCAGAACATTGGAACCCTATTTTGTAAGAACAGGTCTCTCCCTTTGCAGTTGGTAGGGGGTATTTTGTTTTCCTATTTCTGAATAAAGAAGAACGAGATATAGTATTCTGATTAGGTTCCTTCTTCATGAGCTCGAGAGGGTTTTTGTTATCTCCTTGGACTTTGGGGTTTGACCCAGAAGTAGAGATTACAGCTGCTCCAGTATGGGTAAGATTGCGAAGCCTCCCACTTCATATTTGGGGGAAAATCACTCTTGTGGACATCAGTAATAAGCTAGGGCACTACCTAGATAGTGCAGATCCAAAAGGGGGTCAGTTCATATGTGCCCGCATTTGCGTAGAGGTAAATCTAGAAAAAGGGCTTTCGGAGGCCCTAAATCTTACTTTCGGAGATGGGAGTCACATCCAAGATATGGACTTAGTCACATCTAAGATATGGACTATGAGCAGATTCCATTCAAATGAAAATTTTGCCATGTATATGGCCACTTCACCAAAAGCTTCCCCAAGCTTGTGTAGTCACAGAAAATAGAAACTCCTCTCGTTCCCAAAGATACAAAGTTCCAAATAGTCATCAATAGATGGAGAACCCCTCGAAGAAAGGATCCTCAAGCCTCACACCATAAGGGCTCATCTCAAGATTTGACTCCTCTCGCAGAATCTCCTCCATCAGAAAAAAAACAATATTGAAGTTTTGCAGGAAGTCGAAGATCAATAATTAGAAGCAGCAGACGACCAGGCGTAGTCCATTCCCCTCGGCCCCTCAAAGATAGTTCTTGATGTTCCTTCCATGAAATAAGCTTCTCTAGGACATGCTCCTCTCGATCCCCCCCAAGCATCAGGTCATGAGGCTCCATCCCAAGCAGGATTGGCGTCCTTGGTGCCTTCATCTGGGTCACAGGGAAACTTTGATTCTGAATACTTTACATCCCTTTCTCCTCCCCTCACCAGAGGGGAAAGACCAACAAAGAACATAGGGAAAAGGAAGTGGCCTCAAACATTTTCTTAGGCTCCCAAAAGCGATTGGACCCTTTCATTAAGGGGCATCTCACCTCTCCTTCCATTTAATGCTTTGCTTCTGCACTTTTCTCTGCTCACAATTCGTGAGAGTTTACTCTTTTAAGCATTTGTTTTTTTATTGAAAAAGCTCTAGAAGAAAGTGGGATATTTCTCCCAAATTATTCATCAGAAGGATGACAATACTGTTAGAGGTCATCAATCCTCTTTTATATGAACTCCCCCCCTTGTAAGCTTGGCTAGCCTACAACCTTTTTAAACTAATACAATTTTTATCTGTTTCTGTTAAAAACAAAGTGTGGGACAAAAATGGAAAAAGGTTACCAACTACTTAGCCAACACCTAGGGAATGAGTCAAAGATGAATAATTATCATATACCAAGTATGAAGTGGGTTTTTAATATTCTAACACCCCCCTTAAGACTGACTTAGAGTGAGTAAAATATTATTAAGGCCTAGTCAACAAAGTATTATGTTCACCCCATTATTATTTATCCATGTCAACTAAGGAAACATGGTAAACCACATGGGAACAAAAACCTCCCTCAAGAATGGACCTAAACGCATCAAAAATTTCTACTCCAAACTCAAGCAGGTGTGATGCTTGATTTGATATCTATTGGAATATTCCTCTTTGATAGAAGAGGATAATGGTTCCAAAACATGTGCTTGAATTCTCCACCAATGGATGCAAGAGAATTTGGAAGATCTTTGGAACTAAATGTACCATGATATGCTTGAGACTTGAACCCAGGAAAACAATGAATACTCTTAAGTTAATACTAGGTACAAAATAAAATTGACGAGCTTGATTACTCTTTACTATTTTGTAATTTTATCAATTAATATTATTGTGTATTTTTATAATTTTTTGGTTATTAATTTTTCTAATTAAATAAACAATTGAAACTTCCAAAACAAAATTGTCAACCCAAGGAACTCGTTTATTTCAAAGATATCATGCTTATATGGAGGCTCAATTTTCATTTGACACTATTATTGATTGGTATGCAGTCAAACCACTTTTTATAGGCTATATCACACTTACTTTAAATAAAAACACTCATTGAAATAGTTTTCACACTTACTTTAGAATTGAAATCAAAACTTGTTGAAACTCATTGTTTGGAACACACTATTGCAACTTAATTCAAACCTCAAACACACTTGTAAAATCCACTCTTTGCATGAAGCAAACCAATTGAAGGTAAAACTAATCACACTTGTGAATATCTAAAAAATCATAAAGAAAATAAATTCAAACCACACTTTCCTATATTCAAACAAAGGTATAATTAAAGGAGATTGACAGCTTAAAGAAAAAAGTCAAATCCTATAATGTTGTTGAAATAAATACGTCTATGTTGGGCAACAATCTATTACTAACAACAATAAGAAATAATAGTAATATAAATAAAAACATAATGAATAATATCTATGAAAACATTATTTATCAAAACACACACACACACACTTACAATTTCACAATTACCAGTGCATGTTGAGATAGGAGGGCTCTTCCTCCACTAAACAAGGATGGGTTTTTACAAGCTAAAGCTACAACTCTGCTTTAAGAAAGCACCAACATCTATTAACCAAGTTGAAACTGTTACAAAGTTGAATCTCAAGAGAATAATGAATTTCAATATTAATTAGTCAACCCCCGGATACATGATATTCATTACATATTTATACAAAAAATCCTTGAGAAGGATGAGGAACCGAATTCCAGACTTGGGATTTGTTTGAAACAATTTTCCAATGTTGAAAATGAGTCGTAAAAACTAATCTATAAATTATATATTTAGAGAACTAGTTGTATATCTCAAACTATGTTTGTTTTGGGTAATTTTCTCATGAGTCCGCTAATTTGTCTCGTTCTAGAAACAAAACATGTCTTGAATTTTTGAGATTCATCCTCATCCGCTCATAATTTGAATTTTGAAAATGTCTCTCCTTAACTGGCATGTATTTGAATGAGACCTATTGATCACAAGTTTGAGGTTTCCATGTTGGACCTCGTTATAATGTGAAGGTCATAAATCCATATTATTAGGGTTATGTACAAAATCCATATGCCTGCTTTTTATTTTGAAGCATGTTAATATACCAACGTTAGAGGTTGGAACCATGAGTGCTAGTGTTGTTGCTATGAAAAATCACTTCACAATAATCATTAGTAAAATCATGCATACGAATCTTTAATTCATAAAAAATAAAGGAAAGTAATCATTATTAACCACTAAAGCATCAATAGGAATCATATGTCATTTTACAAGCAGTTCATCATGTGTATGGCTAGTCAAGATTTATTTATTTTTGAACCAAATGAATGAGAATATATATATTCACATACACATATATATGGAAATAGACACAGTGATACAGTAAACTTAGATTCTATTAAATGAATGAAACAAGACAAACTCTAAAACAAAACCGCTAGAATGGTGGTAGTTGTATCTTTGAGAAGAGATGTTGTGTCTAATCTCACTCGTGACAAGATGAATATAAAAGGAGGTTGAACAAACTTTTATCATAAATTATTGGGGAGGAGGAAACCTTAAAACTAACCCTAGGGGATGAATTGTCATAAAGTTTGCGGCCTGAAGGTGGTTAATTGAACAATCAACTTCTCGGGGTCATAATGCTTGCATATGATATCCGTTTGGGGCGCTCGATAGTCTGCTATAAATGTATATATTATATTTACAACTTGCAACTTGGGTCAAATGAATCTCAAATGGTATTAAATTGTCCCCCCTCCGAATTTCCAAAAAATGTCGTTTAGTGCCTAAAAACGACCCCAGAAGTTTGGGACCTGAAAAATTGTAGAAAATTACGAGAAAATTGCCAAAATGGAAAACTATTTTGAGCTAGAGGAATAGGTGGGAGGCCACCTATACTCATCTGGATCAGTCCTTCCCCCTTAGGAAGAAATGGTATCCATTGCGTTAATTTCCCCATCAAATGGGGAAACTTCTGCTGAGATTGACTCTTGGTGAGCCACTTTCCTTGGTGGGAGAGTTTCTCTGCTTTCACAACTTGATATAGTTGGATATTTTATTGGAAGGTTCTCTTAACCTATGTATCCATGATCTAATAAATGGTTGTTTGTTCCATGGATTCAGGATTATCTTAATCCCTTAATGATGACACATTACACCATATAGTGCGGCACATTACTGCTTATATCATGGTGCATTACCTATTATTTATGTAGGATTGGGTCTATTAGTGGGTTTATTAGTTGTTATTGTACACCTTTATCTCCTATATATATGAAGGAGATATTCTCATTTTAGTCATCAAGTATCTTATCTTGTCTTGTGTCCTCAGTACATTGTGTAAGGAGGTTCCTCCCTCAAAGAGGATTGATATTTATCTCTTCTATTAATTTTTTAGGCATTGATTAATCTCTTATTGTCTATTTCTACTCTTTTTATGCTACATCTAGGACTTGGTTGGATAACATTTGGTATTAGAGTTGTTTCCTCAAGATTGGATTCTACAAAATGATTCATATTGAAACTTTCGCTACAAAGTTTTTTCTACAATGATTCAGAGATCGAGGTTAAAAACCCACTTCCAAAATAGGCCTAAATATCTCAAGTAAAAAATTTAGATCCTGATCCATTAAATTTTCATACATAATTGCATAGGAATCTAGGGTATTTTACTAGTCCTACAGCTAGTCGAAAATAAGTGTTCTTGGGAAAAAGGTAATATCTAAGGAATATGAGATCCAAATGGAGTGATATTAGTTGTATATGAAATAATATGGAACATTGTATATGTGGTATAATTTTCAGATATAGAAACAAAATAGTAGACACGTGGCATGCAATACAAGTGCGCTCTTTTGGATAGGCCAAAAATAAGAATATTTGGTATATTTGCAATAACGTTTTTCTGGCTCATCCAAATTAGGTTAGACCTGTGAAATTGGAAATATGACAGATCAAGTTACTACAGGTTGATTTTTTAGACTCATAGGATTTTTAATTCAAATTTAAACTTAGTTAAAATTCGGCCCTAAAACAGTCTTCCAATCAGGGTTTGGAAGAGGTACGTCATTTTTCATTTGAATAGATTTTAGTAGAAGGATATATTTGTGGTAAACCCTAGGGTGTGATATTGTTAAAAATTCCACCAAACAGAAGTCGAAATAATCACACTCCATTCAAACCCATAGAGGATTCATCCTCGACATAGGCGGAAATAAGAGACATTTCTTTTAGAGTGTCCAAGTTGGAAGAAATGATTAAAGGAAATGTGAAAATTGATGACTTTTCTAAATTGGAAAAGAATATGGATACTAAAGAGGATCTCAAAGGGATGGATAGTAAAGAATATCTTCAAGACTTGAAGGATTTTATCAAGGATATCAAACGTAACTTTATTCCTCAATTATCTACTCAAGAAGAGGATAAGGAGGAAAAAGATGACTTATTCCAGTCACATCTAGAGAAAATTGAAAAACATTTGGAGAGTAGGAAGATGGAGGCCTCAAAAGTTGATAATTCATTATAATATCATGGGTTTAGTTCATGTATAAGAAACTACTTTATCCCCAATATTGACATGATAAATTTTGATGGCAAGGATCTAATCACCTTGGTTTTTCAGATGGAGCAATTCTTTGATCTACACCAGGTGGCCACCATGCAAAAGCTAACTATTGCATCCTTGTATTTAGAACCTGATTGGTTTGTATGGTAATGTAGTAGGGATTTCTCCCTTACTACAGGGCAGGAACGACCACCTTCCGTCTATAGCACGAAAGGTAGGGTTCCTGGTGGTGGATGCAAAGAAAATAGAAAGGAAATAGATTGAAAACAGAAATCAAAACCCCTCTTCACACAAGGTTATGGTTGAGCTCCAATACCCTACATACAACTTGTTAGAAACATCCAAAGAACTGCAAGCAAACCATGAAAACATGCAAGCATATGTTAAGAAATATAGCTGCAAGCAAATATGTTAGAAAAACTAAAATAAACAACACAAAACAGAGATTATACCTTCTATGGGTGGAAATGGGCCACCATGCCCTAGATTGGACAAGCACCTCTCCTGAGAATGGGGGAGCTATGGCTCAATGGAAGAATGGATGAGAGGGGGAGTGAATGGATTGAGAGCCAAATGGTATCAAGGCACTCACTAGGGAAGCATAACAGTATGCAAGGAAGAAATGTTTTGAGAGTGAGCCCCACCCCTCTATTTATACATTTTCTCAATAATTTTAGGGTTTTAAGCCCCTGGTTTGGGCTTTAGCCCCTTTTTTGAGATTTTAGCCCCTTTTACTCAAATTTTAGCTATTTTGGGGGTCTTAAGCTCCTTTGAGGGGTTTTATCCCCTTTTTGGAGGTTTGAGCCCCTATGAGATCTATTTTGGCTCTTTTTAGGGGTTTTTAAGCCATTTTGCACATTTTTAAGCCTTTTTTGGGGTGTGGGGGTCAAATGGGGTGAAATGAGGGTCATGTTTGGGTGCCCCTGGGTGGTGTAGGCCATGTCGAGATCCGCGAGGGATTTTTTGGGTTAACAGGTACCAATGGATTTGTCACCATAAAAATAAGCCTATTATATATTGGTCTATATTCATAGAAGAATTGATTTCACATTATGGGGATATAAATAACAACACCTTCTTGAGTCATTTGGTAAATCTCAAGCAAAAAGGTTCAGTTACATATCACATCAAGCAATTTCAATACCTAAGTCTCAGAGTGACGAATATTTCAGAACATAATTTGTTCGATCTCTTTATTGAAACCTTGAAACATAACATTCAACATGAGGTGCATTTCTTTGAACCATCATCGCTAGAGAAGTATTTCATGATGGCAAGGAAGGTTGAAAATAAAAATATGGCAATGACTACTAGAAATGCCTTCTCCAACACATATATAGAAAATAATGTTCCTTCTTCTTAACCACCACAAAGGTTGACACACCAACAACTAGATGAAAGAAGATAAAAAGGATTATGCTTTAATTGTGACAGCAAGTATAGTAAGGGATATAAGTGCAACGAGAAGAAATTATTCTACATATATTGTGAAGAGGAAGAACCAAAAGAAGAGGAAGCATCTTAAGAAGAGGTGACTTCAGAAGAAATAGAAGAGGTTACTTCAGAAGAAATTACTCCCACCATATCTTGTCATGCATTGGCTGTAATTAGCATTCCTCAAACTCTCAAGATAGAAGGATACATAAAAAAAAGAAGGTAACAGTGTTGATTGATTTCGGTAGTACTCATAATTTCATTCACTGTAAATTAGCCAAATTTCTTAATTGCTTTGTTTATCGAGCACCATAATTTCAAGTAATGATTGCAGATGGAGAAACTATAAATTTCTCAGGGAAAATATCAATCTGGCTATTGGGGAATATGTATTGAATAGTCCAATGATTTCTATCCCAATGGATGGGGTTGATGTTGTCTTGGGTGTCCAATGGTTACAATCATTGGGAACATTGGCTTTTAAGTTTCAAAACAATTTCATGAAATTTTCATGGGAAGGTAAAGAATATGAGTTAAATGGTATCACAAGAAAACCAAGCAAGGTGATAAGCTCTAATGGTGTGAAAAATTTGTTAAAAAGGGGACATCAAGGTATAGTTTCACAACTATGCTCATTAGACGTTCAAACCTCAAATTTCCCTATCTCCCCAGATCTACAAAGGGTCATTATAAACAGTCCAAGGTATCTAAAGATATTCCCAAAGGTATTCCATCTATTTATGATTTTGATCATGCTATCCACTTGATTCTAGGAATTGTTCCTCCTAACATCAGACCTTACCGATCTCCCTATAGCCAAAATAGTGAAATTGAGCATATCGTGGCTGAAATGTTATAGGTTGGCATAATTAGGCCTAGCCAAAGTTCTTAATCTACTCCTATGGTAATTGTACGCAAGCTAGATGGATCATGGCATATGTATTCTTATTGTAGAGAGATAAACAAGATCACCATTAAATATTAGTTTCACATTCCTGTCATTGATGAATTGTTAGATGAATTACATGGAGTAGTTGTATTCACAAAGTTGGATCTTCGTTCTGGGTATAATCATATTCAAATGAAGGATCAAGACATCCCCAAAAAAGAATTCAAAACTCATGAAGGTTACTATGATTTTTTGGTCATGCCATTTGGTCTAACAAATGCATGTTCCACATTTCAAGGTTTGATGAATTCTATTTTCAAGCCTTTCCTTAGAAAATTTGTGTTGGTATTATTTGATGATATACTAATCTATAGAAAGTCTTGGGAAGAACATGTTCAACATGTTGACAGGATACTACAACTACTAAAGGAGAAAGAACTATATGCAAACCCTCAAAATGTTTCTTTTGGATAAAGGAGGTAGATTATTTGAGTCATATTGTATCTCATGAAGGTGTCAAGGTATACCCTAAAAAATTTAAATCCATGATGGACTGGTCGATTCCCAAAAACCTGAAGAATCTTTAAGGATTCTTAGGTCTGATAGGGTACTACCGCAAGTTTTTTTAGAACTATGGAAGAATAGAAGCTCCTCTAACATCGTTACTAAAGAAAGATGCATTTTCTTGGACTCCAGATGAAACTCAAACCTTTCAAGAACTCAAAGAGGCCATGTGTAAAGATTATGTTTTGATAATACCAAACTTCACAAAAACCTTTATTGTGGAATGTGATGGTTCAGGAAATGGTATTGGAGATGTACTAATGCAAGAAGGACACCCTATTTCCTTCACAAGTCATCCAATCAAGGGAAAGAACTAAAAAAATCCCATTTATGAGAAGGAAATGTTGGCAATACTACATGTATTGAAGAAATTCCACCCCTACCTTATAGGAAGACATTTCAAGGTTAAACCTGATCATGATATCCTTAAATACTTCTTGGAACAAAGTCCATCTTTAGAAGAGCAACAAAAATTGGTAACAAAGATGTTGGGATATGAATTTGAAATCATCTACAAAAAGGGGAAGCAAAATGTTGTCACAGATGCACTCTCTAGGAAAGATGAGGATGCTAAGTCATTACTCTATGCTATTTTGATCATCTAACCAGATTGGATAGTTGAAGCAATAGACGAATGGAAAAATGACAAAACAATATGGACATTTATTCAAAACATATAGCAGGATCCCAGTGCCTCTAATACGTTTTGGTGGAAAGATGACTTGCTATGGTACAAGGATCGCTTATATCTTGGTAAGAGTTCCCAGCTCAAGCAAAAGGTACTTTATAAATTCCACCTTTCACCGATAGGATGGTACTCAGGTTTCTTAAAAACCTACCACAAGGTAAAGAATGATTTTTTTGGGATGGTCTTAAAACCGACGTTCAAAAATTTGTAGCAGAATGTTTGGTTTTCCATCAAAATAAAGTGGAAACAATTAAGACCCTTGGTCTCCTACAACCACTTTCCATTCCAATCCAAAGGTGGATAGAGGTATCGATGGATTTTATCATAGGTTTACCAAAGTCTGAAGGAAAGAGTGTCATCATGGTGGTTGTTGATAGACATACTAAATATGCACACTTCTTTGCACTTCTTTGCACTATCTATTAGTGGGTTTATTAGTTGTTATTGTACAACTTTATATCTTATATATAGGAATTATATATTCTCATTTAGTCATCATAGTAACTTATCTTGTCTTGTGTACTCATTAAATTGTGTGAGGTTCCTCCCTCGAAGAGAATTGATACTTATCTTTGCTATTCTTTTTTTAGGCATGGATTACTCTCTATTGTCTATTTCTACTCTTTTTATGCTATATCTAGTACTTGGTTTCATAACATATTAATATTTGTAGGTATCAATGGTTCTGCCACCTCTAAGGTGTCGAACGATGGTGTATAATATGGTTAAAGGAGTTCCACATTGAATACTGGGTGTAGGCCAAGGAATGGAGGAATGCTTAGTTCAAAGGAATTGTCACCAACTACCTTGGTGATGGTGTATGGCCCATATAAAAGTGGATGAACCTTTCAATGGGGTCCTGTGAGCCTCTCTTTACTCAAATGAAACCAAACCTTATCCCCCACATGGAACTTGTGCAGAACCCGATGTTGGTCATGTTGTTGCTTGTCCTTACCATTGGAATTTTCCAAAATGCTGTGGACCTATTGGTGGATGTGTTGGATTCATTCAAAAAATTGGTGGCCTTTTCATCCTCATCCTGAGCATGGGAAGATTCCTCCTGCATGGATGCAAGGGGAAGAGCTACATCAATTAGATCCATTGGTTAGAAACCTAGGCATGCCTGAAAAGGGATGTGACCGGTAGAGCTATGAAGAGATTTTTTATAGCTATGTTGAACATAAGGAAGGATCTTGTACCATGTTCGGGGATGTTTAGAATTGTATATTCTCAGAATATGCACAATCATCTGGTTGACTCCCTATGTTTTTCCATTGGTCTGGGGGTGGAAGGCTATTGATTTGGTGAGCTTAGTATCCATCTATGACCATAGAATAGACTAGAAAGTGCTCACGAACCTATTGTACTGATTTGAAATGATAGTGTGCGGCAGCCCAAAATGAACCCAAACATGCTCGAAGAAGAGCTTAGCAGTGGCTTCGACAAATATGCTCTTCTTGCAATATACCGGAATGGCCATCTTAGAGAAGCGATCCATGAACACAAACAAACAGTAATTAACATGCTTAGTTGAAGGTATTCCTTATATGTAATCCATGCAGATGGATTCCCAAGGACCATTTAGCGTGGGAAAAGGTGTGTACGATCCCTAGTTTTTGAAGGTTGATTTCACAATGGCATATCCAGCGCATGATCTGATATATCGGTTGATGTATTATTGAAGTTTGGGAAAATGAAAATAGTTTTGCAAGACCACCATTGTCTTCTTAGTTTCAAAGTTTCCTACCACACGACTATAATGCGCTTCCCAAATCGTCTTCTCATTCTTTCTTTAAGGAACACAGAGATGGACTGACTGTCATAGAAATCCTTCCAAGAGATGAAAGTCTGCAACTAGTGTACCAGTACACAAGAATTGATAGATGGAAGCAAACTCAAGATCATTGTCATATAGTTGAGGTCACCCAAAGGTCTTGTGGCCATAATAGTTGAGCATTATGGTTAAATTTTCTAGTAGAGATCGACTGAGGCACTGCTGCAAGTAAGTGGACCACTTCTGGTAGAGGTCATTCTTTAACTTTCCTTGGATTTACATGAAATGAAAGGGCTTATGATCAGTATGGATGACTATTTCTTATCCAAGAATGTAATTCTTCCATTGGAAGTAGGATTTAATAATGGAGTGCATTTCCTTCTCATAGGTGGAGTACTCATGGACTATATATGAAAGTGTCTCTCACTTTGATATGCCAGTGGATGACCATGCTGAGCGAGTAACACATAAACGAAATAGTCCCAAGCATCTGTCTCAATCTCAAATGGTTGTTGCAGATTTGCTAAGGTAAGGACGAGCAATGAACATAAGTAATTATTTAGCTCCTCAAATGTGTGTTGTTTTGGTTTGTACCAAATGAACTTGGCCTTCGATCCACCTTTTTTCACCTGGATAAGGGACCAAGCAATATTAGAGAATCCCAATAGAAATATGCAATAGAAGTTTGCAAGGCCTTGGAAGCTGCGAAGCTCTATGACATTTGTCAGGGTTGTCCAATCACGAATGAGTTGGATATTAGTTGTATCTAAATGAACACCATGTTCATCCATGATGTATCCAATATATTGAACCCTTTCCATGCAAAATGAGAAATTGTCTATATTGGTATATAACTTGTGCTATCACAGGGTGCTAAGGATCTAGTGGATATGTTGAAAATGTTATGCCCATGTTCTACTATATATGAGGGTATCATATAGGTATATGACCACAAAGGAATTGGTTAATGGGAATAGAATGGAATCCATCATCTTCATGAAGGTTGTTGTAGAATTTGCCAAGCCGAAAGGCACAACCAACCACTCAAAAAGTCCTTCTCGATATTTGAAGGCAATCTTCCAGACATTGGTTTGCTCAATTGGAACTTGATGATAGCTAGACTTCAGGTCAATCTTGTTTAAATACTTGGCCCCATTGATCTGGTCGAGGAGGTTGTCGATTTGGGAAATGGGATATCGATTCCGAATTGTGATATTGTTTAAAGCTCGGTAGTCAATACAGAGTCGCCATGTCCCATCTTTCTTCTGTACCAACACAATTGGCCTCCCACAAGGTGAGGAGCTAGGTCGAATGTGCTCCTCTTGGATTAACTCTTGAATTTGTCATTTTATTGTTTCATTCTCCATGAGGGAAGGCATGTATACTAGCTCATTAGGCAAAGGCGAACTACAGATCAAATCAATGGAATGCTTGACCTGAAAATGTACTTGGACACTGACAGGTGTGGTGAGGATGTCTTTGTATGTTTCCATGATATTTTCCACCTATTTCTACTACATAGACAGCTTAATTTCCACATGTAACCAATCCATGGCCCAAAATCTCCCATGGAATCAAACTGTTTCATTTCCTCATGCAACCAATCCCCTTACATCGATCAAGTTGTATAAATATGTTTGAATTTTGTTGTTACAGTGGAGTTTAAGCAAATGGAAGATAATTTGGTGGAATTTCAACAAATAGTGAGGAATTTAGTGGAAACGTTAGCAGATAATTTGGTAGTGTTTCAGTAAATAGCGGGAATTTAAGAGGAAAATTAATTAGAGAATTTGGTGTTGTTTCAGCAAATAGCAGGGAATTTAGCAGAAAATTTAGCGGAGAAGTTGGATGTGTTTTATAAAATAGCGGGGAATTTAGCGGAAACATTAGTGGATAAGTTGGTGGTCCTTTAGCAAATAGAGAGTAATTTAACAAAAAATTTAGCAGAGAAATTGGGTGTGTTTCAACAAATATAACAAGAACCTTCTTTTTCCATTTTCTATTAAAGTACATACTAGGTCTTGTTGAAATTTTCCAAGTATGTTCATATTGTTCGCATGCTTCTCTATACCAAAAACCACAACAACCCAGTTCACCAATCTCAATATATAAGAAAAATAAGTGACTACAAGTATGTATTAACAAATTTTGCAACTGTATCAGTAGTTGTTTCAACAACCTTCCTAAACCAATTTCTCAGAAACTGTAAACTAGGTTTGGCTGAAATTTTGTAGGCAAGTTTTCACTAGTCCAATGCATCTCCATAGTATTTATCACTCAACAACTATGTGGGCTGTATTAGAGAAATTATAAAGGTAAAATTTTCAACCAAAATTATATTTGATTCTGACCTTTCCAACTAGAGAGGGATCTCTCAATACTTTATTGGGTAATGATAACTCAAAGGAATCAACAAATGAAAATAGTTGTCAGGTCTTTAAGTAATTATATGATTTTTGTAAAAGAATTGTGGCTGATATGTTCAGATATGGACCATTAGGCATGGAGTCATAAAAATGAATAGTTTATCCAACTTTTGGAGACAAGGAAAAATTCTTTCAGAAAGGAAATATATGTGTCATTCTATAGAGAATTTTATCTTTGCAGAGATGGAATTAGAACAAGGAGAACGGTCCATTGATATTCAGCACCTAACGAGGATTATTTCGACATCAACGTTAGAAGAAAAAGGTAATTAATATTCAATTCTGATGAACCAAAGCATATACCATGAATTCTGACCCATATAATTTCACTCAAATATGTAGAATAGTCAAAAAATGGATAGCAGACAAATCAAATAAACGTTCACATAAAGGAAATTTACAGAGTGTAAAATGAAAACACATGAATCTCTGCTATTCTTCAATACTTCAAATCCAAAATATTTATTAATATAAGAAACTAATATTTACATCTACAATGTCATTTCCTCTCTTGGGTCTTATTGTAGCCACGATGATCCCATCTCATGTGAGATGGGAACCCCCTTAGATTAAATTTGCTTTAAAAAAGAGTCTTTTATTTTTTCTTATTAGTCGAGCTAATTGATGCCTATTTTTTTTATAAAAATAGAAAACAATCTAAGATAATACACACACACACACACACACACACACAAGTTGTATGTTTCCAAACTTTTGGGTTGATAGTATGCTAGAAGGATATATCACTAAGTTTGTTGTTGATACTATCAAATCATATAACAAAGTAGAGAGGGAATCTTTTCGAGGTCCACAAGGTATATACTTGAACTTGTTAAAAATGTGGATTAAGATGCTATTGTGTGGAAAAGGGGTTTTGAGAATGATCTCCGATGAGTAAAGTGATTGTACACGTAGGGCATAGGTATTGAATGAAAGAATATCTAGGGAGAATGTATGAGATAAACTAATATGTTCTAAGTAAAAGTAAGTGAGACTAATGAAGATTGTAGCCTCATGAGGACTGGGAAGAGATCTAGGTCAAAAAAGATGAGAAGGACTACAATAAGGAGAGAGAGGTGCATTGCGATCAGATGGGGAGAGTACGAATCAAAACCACAGCTTGATGGGGAGTCTTGCAATGAAGAAGAAGAGTACCAACTTATTTAAGAAGAAAAATAGCCTCTAGATATGCGCCATCCCTGAGGCTACGACATAGCCATGGCCTTGTGTAGATCTCCAGAAAATGAGGTAAGACTTAACAATTCATCGCAATTTTTTTGATTAAATTAGAATAATATTAGTAGTCAGAATATTGGTGCATGAAAAAATAAAGTTCCTAGTAGTAGTCGTATGAGTTCAAGTTGAACAGTGATTTAGAGGCCTAGGATGGTTGGGGGATATATGAAGTGACCGGTATTTAATGGAAATGGACCAGAGGATGCAAATTTATTGATATTTAATAGAAATGGATGAGAGGATGAAGTTACCATATTTTCCTATTTTGTTCTATCAGATTCCATGGAATTCCTCTGTAATTTACCTCTACATCTATAGTTTTCTGCACAAGCTTGTTAAAGATTCTAAGCGTTTAATATAATGACTCAATCCATAATTTACACTCATATATAACTCTAATATCATTATAATTTGATCCTCATCATGCCTGGGATTGATATGCATTAAACCTAGTTCAACTCTAGGAACTAATAGGTACTTTAATATATTGTTGATTGTAGAAATGTTTTCTTTATTTTAGCAATATTATCCTTTCTCTATGCATATGTCTAATTATAAGTAAATATCTTGATCAAGATATGGTTGGTTTTCTTTATTAGAATAATTAACTTTTATTTTTTCATTTTTATTAATTTTATTAATTTGGCATAGATTAGATTAGTTATTTCGAAATAAAACTACTTCAACTTTAACTTTAGTGGTGATTGGGCCCACATTCTAATTGGAATCTATTACACCAAATGTGAGTGGGAATAACTTTGGGCTTGTAATCAAATAATTTTCCTTACTATTGATGTGGTCATTTACACCCATAAGCTCTTAAGGTTTTGAGAAATAATGAATATATTTGAAGTTGAAATATTTTAACAATAAATTTCTGAATACTTGAAACACTAAATGAAATCATCCACATAAAACATTCATCCACATGAGACAAGATATACCCTAGGAAAACCCTCTTAATACAGAGGATGAAAAACCCACCAATTATTTATGAATATATTATATATATTTGCAAACAATGGTTTACATCACAATAGCAGATTGCCCGATAAGAGAGAACACAAAGAAATAGAGAATAATAATAAATTGTAATCAATGTAATGAAATTTTCATATGCCTAGAATATTAATAACAAGACAAATACACTTTCATGCAAACTAGGAGAAAATGGTTGAATGCCATTTATGCAACCATGGATTACAATTTCAAATTTACTTCTTAGAATAATCAATCCATGCATTGAAATCTTCTTTATGCGCTACTAATGAGCCATACCTTCAATCATGGACATTGACTGGTAGTTAAATGATATTGGAGTGAACTCAATCTCTAACTGAATATTTAGTTAATAGGATAATTTAAGTTTTATGGTTCTTATATTTAAGTGTTTTCCATGCAAAGCATTATATTTATTTACTATTATTAACTTTGCATGGAAAACTACAAGTTTCTTAATTACTTAACTGAATGCATACATTACAATAGGTGATTTAACTAAAGTAATGATTAAGGAATTCATATTTAACCACATATTTATAACTATAGTTTTATATATTGAGTCACTACTATATATCGCTCAAAATTCTCACGAAACTTTGCAACAAAATAGTTAAAACCATTTCTTTCATGGAAAAACAGTTTTAATTTTTTGAAAATTTTGAAACTTTTCCCAACATTCATTGCTCTTGCGATGAACCTTCAATACTGTCACTATTGCGATGAAAAGAGAATGTCACTATTGTGATGAAATCCATACTTTGTCACTATTGTGACGAACATTTCACACTTTGTTGCTCTTGCGACGATAAGTCCATATGGTCGCTATTGCAACAAACATTACACATATTGTTTCTATTGCGACGATAAGTCCATATGGTCACTATTGGTATTACTAATTGGATTATCTCATTTTGTTTCCTACTAGTTAATCCAAGCTTCGACATATCTCACCCAACCTCTTCTTAACATGTGGTTGCTACATTTACATTCATACAATAAGCAATAACATGGAGCCTGTCTTTATTCAACTTGAGCAGTTTGTGTTGTAATTTAAATAGAAAATCATGGCTATAGACTACAAAAAAATACATCCAACTTCAATTGAAAAAAATGGGTAAGGGATGTTGCATTTAATTTTAAATAATAGGTTATGCATTGTTTTTGGTTTGCTCAATTTTATTCCAAGCCTTGCTAGGGATTTTGCAAGCCCATACTTCATAGTAGTAAAGAATAACCAATTTAATTAAAGAGTATAAAAAAATATTTTTTTCTTATCTCGATCCCTAAGCTTGATATTTCTACATCCATTTTTACAATATTAATAATATTTCCAACCATTAATGACACACATGGTATTCTTAGACACTTTAAAGGGATTGATATGTATTCTTAGATATTAGCCATTCCTACCTTACAATGACTTTTATGAACTTTCTTTACTTCTGTTGCATTGTTTGGAATATATCTGTGGTTTTAGTAATTTTTCTTTGAGAATTAAAATATTTATTTCTTAACATTAACAACTTTAAAGGGTTTGAATCACCCATTAGGTTTAATTTCTTCCCTTCTTTGGTTAGTTTTCTTTTAATTACATTTTTTTTGTAAGAAGTGATAATATTTTCATCCTCCATATTTTTGTAACCATCCAAAACTACCCTATATTAAAACTTATAGAAACACCTAAACCTATTTTTCCCATTTTGTGCAACATCATGGATAACACATCAACAGTTTATGGGTTTGTGACAATTCATAAGGATTTGGCATGTTAGTGATTAATGTTATGTTCTAAGTTAACAATCATTGTTACGTATGCCATTTTGTTATGAGGCTAGCAAAAAAACAAGCTAAAGCACATAAATGTTTGTACTTTCCTTGTAAGCTACCATTATCATGTTTCCCATAAAGCATCCACTATGTTTGTACTTGCCTCTTTTCTCACTTATAATTGCTAAATCCCCACTTTGTGTGCATCAATTCTTTAATTTTGGTTTTGTTATCTAAATTTGTCTAGTTTTCCAACAAAACACCTATCCAAAGACTAGAAGGTGGATACATAACTATTTGGGTTCAAATAGCAGCATCAAAACCACTTTCTTGGCCTCGCGGGAACCACAACATCTTACTCTCATATTGATGAAAATTGGAGAGCAAAATTGGAGGTCTTTATGGAAGAGGCAATTATAACTCTTTTTTATGAAGTTAAGAAATATGTTACAAATGTGAATATAAACTTGAATACCATGAAAAGAACATTGACCATGGTAATCAACAACAAAGAAGTAAAGGATAGGGATGTGGGGCACTTTCATCCCTATAACAAAATAAGTAAGGCTTAAAATCACAATCACCATGTAAATCCTTTTGCAAATAGAAGAGTGAAAGGGAAACCACATTAATCATAGGCTTTTAGAAAAAAAATCCCATTCTGAAATTTGATAAAAATTACGATAACATCAATCCTCATGGGTAAAAAAGTTGCAAGGATTCTTAGGTTAAACCCCATGGACGATTAAGAAAAAAACAATTTGCTATTCTACACCTTGATGATCCAATGTTTGATTAGGTGAAAATGGTGAAACAATAGATTGAGGAAGAAGACTATATATCATAGTCACATGGGATCTTTGTGATAGAATTTTATCAAACTTTTAAGACCCTGACATAGAAATATTATTCTATGGATCTAAAAAACTGAGGAAAAATGAAACCATGACCATATATTCTAGATAATACAAACAAACTAGCATGTTAATGGAATACATAGCACCATGTTCCTAATATAGTGACTATGTACATCGATCGGTTGAATGACGACAAAAAGGATCTATTAAAGCTGCAAAACAACCCACTATGGTGTATTCCATTATGAATCATATATAAATGATATTAGAAATCACCCTGTAGCGAGTCAACTATTCATCAGTCAAATGGTATTCACTCAAGTATTAAAGAACATAGTAGAGAAAAAGAACGATATTATACTTAATTGTACCCATGCATAGTCAAGAAGTGGAGTGATGGACTAAGAGATTAGCGTATATTTAAGATCCAAAGGTATTTGTTTCATTTGTAAGGAGAAATGGTAAAGTGGCCATAAACAAAACAATCCTATAATAACACTTCTAAGCTCTCAATGAACCAGAGGACATTGCAGAAGTTGAGCTAAGGGAAAAAATAGAAGGTTAGGAAAAGGATGTTGCTAATTGTAAAAAATAAGGACAGACAATTATGCCTATAGTTTCTTTTCATTGAATGAATAAAATGGAGAACCATCATTTTCGGTATTGGTACAACAAGCATTCATAACTTCATTGACAAGAAGATAGTTTCATGAACAAGTGGGAAAACTATTCCCTTATATAACTTCCAATTTTTAACCATCACCAACTTTACCATGGACTAGTGCAAGGAAATGATCAAGCTTCTGAAGGTATTGTTGGAAAATCATGGTGTAACTTTTAATTTTATGTGGTTGCATTTGTACAAGATAATGTAGTTATGAGTGCTCAATGGTAAAAGACTTCAAGGAATTGTGCAATAAACATGTCTAAGATGTATATGGAAATTGAAGTGGGGCATTAATATACCACCATTTAAGAAATGAAGTCATGTCCCAATAAATCGATATATGCCCATAAATGAGTTAGAATTGGTTATGGAACAACAAAGTTTTAATTTTTCATGTAATTCATTACAAGGATTGCATGTGAATTCTATGAGGATGTTGAACCCATAGTATAGAAGGAGGAGCATAGAATTATTGTTTTTCTTACAAGTATTTTTACTCCATTAATTAACCTCAAACAAATTTTGTTCATCCATTCTTTGTGGATGATTGTAATATTCATTATCATCATCGTCTTCATCATCGTCATCTTCGACATCCTAATAAACCTCATCCTCATCCTCAGCCTCATCATCGTTAATGTTATAATAATCATCGTAATAAATATTATCATGATCATCATGTTCATATTCAGTTATAATAATAGCAATCATCATCATCATGATCATCATGTTCATATTCAGTTATAATAATAGCAATCATCATCATCGTGTTAATCCTAGCGACGATTTGCAGTGGCAAAAATGTTCACATGTACTAGTGATAGATGAGAACCATGACATAATTGATATGGAGAGATATCATAGGAACTATGTTCATCATGTAATATCTTCGTTTATGTGTGCATTAACACATGTAATCCATATTTTTTAGCTACCCACTCTAGGATCTATTGTAGCCACCCACTCTTTACAAAGGTTGTTAGAGTTTCATTGAGAGTTACAGAGCTTTGTGGGGATTCAAATATTAAGAGTCCCACTGAGTTACACTCTGTACTTTCCAAGACAATACCTGATAACTCCAGTGGGGTTCCTTTGACAAGGGTTCATACTAGTGTACATATCATCTAGGATATCCACACTTCATAGCTATTGCTCCCATCATGCACAACTTGATTACCAAATTACCAAGGTATTCCTAGAAGAACATGACATGCATTGATATCTCTAATGTTTTGGTAATTAACAATGCTCCTCCAAGTCATTTTTTGGTTCTTCTTGGTTCCTCAATTATCAAACACCATTACAACAATAGATAAAAGGGTTTCACCCCTTGTGGTCTCTTTGTTGCATGTAGTATATCCATGGCTAATGTAGAAATGTTTCTTTATCACTTAAGTGATTAGGTGAAAATTGGTATACTCTCCTATTTTCTTAGTGAGCCCAAAGGTTTATACAACCTGGGCCTTGGTGTACAATTAAGAACATGGGGAAGGTTCCATCGCCTATTGTATTCAAAGTTTTATATGACTCATAGACAATTATTATGATTAACGTTTTAATCAATGTGTGTCCTCCTCTTACCACTTATCTGATTGTACAATGTTTTTAATGCATAGTGACAATAAGGCTCTTGAAATATGCGGATCATACTTTTGGGAAGAAGCATCCTCTACCTCCCTAGTGACAATAAGAGGTTATTGAGAATTGGAGGATCATGCATCTTCATCAAATTTGACATATTTTCTCACAACTACCTTCTGGAAAGATGGAATGTAGATTTTGTAACATTGGAGGTTTTTAACTTTTGGTTTGTTATGTCTGAAAAAACCCATAAAAATATTACTTATGTCGATTACAACCATGTAGGTATGATTCAATTTGTTCCTTCATTTCCTTTTTATCTTCCTCAACATTCTTAAACATTGAAGTCAAAAGTTTGGTATGGTTTTAGTCTATTTTAATTCCATTAGAAATGCAGATTAGTCATTCTCATGCCCATTACTTTTTCTTCTTCTCATGAAAAAAACTCGTGAAAAAAAAAAAGCAAACCCCTATGGTCCGTTTCATAATAACCCCCCAAAAAACTATGGTTCACATGATAATAAAAATAAAAAATTAAAACAAATTAAAAGAATTTAATTTTTTTTTATTACTGNGAAGCCGACATCCACTTTATACTAGCGGAGGAAGGATAGGGAGGATGCGGACGTAGGTTAGGATGGGTGGACATTTTAGTTATTATGGTTGAAGGTTGGAGAATTATGATACCGGACTAGTGATGGTAGGTACCAATCTTAACTAACTAATTATAAGAACATAATTGTTAAATAAATGTCACAAGAAATCCTATTATATCTGTATATGGGTCATGTTTCGTGAAATATTATTTGTATTAGTTAGAATTTAGGGGTTTTTGTTATAGTACATGTGCAGCCTGTGCATGTACTGGCCATGCATGCACACCTCGCACATGCACGCTAGTATGAAATATTTAAATAGTTGGATAGGTTAACTAAGTAATTGTGAATTGCTTTGAACCTATAAATGTACCTTGAATTGTTTTAAACCTATAAAAGTATCTTGTATCACTATTTTAACCATAACTTCGGGACGAAGTTTCTTGAAGGGTGGGTGTATGTAATGCCCCATATTAAATTAAAGTTTATTAGTAAGTACTTTTATTAAACTAAACTTATACCATATTAATGTTAAATTAAAGTTTATTAGTAAGTACTTTTATTAAACTAAACTTATACCATATTAATGTTAAATTAAAGTTTATTAGTAAATACTTTTATTAAATTAAACTTATACTATATTAATGATTAGAGTTTATTAGTAAATACTTTTATTAAATTAAAACTAATTATTTTACCGACTTTACAATTGCGTAAAACATTAAAATTGGTAATGAATGACATTTTGACACGTACAAGTCAGGATAAATAAATTTACACATGTCAGACCTATCGGAATGACACTACCCATGATAAAATAAAATAATAAAGAAAGAGGCGGTGGAAGGAGGTATAAGGAGGTGGGATTTATTTTGGAGAGAGGGGGACTCTGCATGAGGAAAACTAAGAAGAAACATACTTGAGGAGGGGGACAACTCAAGGATGAGAGTATCTGTAAATGTAAATGACTGAGACTGAGAAGATAAAGAATGGAGAGGAAGCTGCTCTCAGTATTATTGGTCTGTGGGCTCGGGGGCTAGGAAACCCGTGGGTTTCCTAGGGCCAGCACATGATGAGAGCTGGTCGGCAGGGTGGCACATCATTTTGTTGATTAAGGCTCGGACGGAAAGCTGGAAGAAGAAGGAACCAGGTTTACAGCAAACTGTTGGATCTACCACGAATTCCAGGTATTTAAATTTCAGGTATGTAGATACTAAACTCATGCATGCTATTATGGTCTAATTTATGAAAATTTCATGAAGTTCTCAACATGTACAGCTCAAAATTTTCACTTGAATATGTTTACAGTTCATACTTGTATTTACCTATGTCTATAAAATTTATAGAACAGACCTGGATATAAATGTGTAAAACAATCTAAATGTTTTGATAAAGAACATTACAGAGAGAGACGGATAGAGTGCTCTACCGGTTAGGTAGAGCACTACAGAATGGTATCAGAGCGATAAGTTCTAAAACTGGAACCTAAATGGGCCCTTTCTGTGCATAACCCTCTTCTTTCATAACCTGAAAAAAAAATTTACCTGCAAAAACAAAAACAAAAGGGCATTACATATACGCTTCTATAGA
>LPNX010783742.1:400217-502851 GCA_001517045.1 Pseudotsuga menziesii | reverse complement strand
TCCCATCTCTTCAAGCTTCTTAAAAAATGAAGAGGGAACCGAGTTGGCTTTCCTGGACTCGTTAAAACTTAACAGGGAAGGTAAGGAAGAAGTTTTCTCTTATTTTCAGTAATGGAAGCATGTCATCCTTGAACATAGCACTCTTTGCCTTCCGATATCCATGTTTCAGTATACACTTGTGTTCAGCTATCACTTTGAGTTTTGACTCCTCCTCTTGTCTATTATACCTGGGGAATCTGTTCATGTCTCCTACATGACAGATAAGTCTAGTTGTTCTATCTATCCGTTGTATGCTGCCTTGGGTCATCTCTGTGTCGTGCTCCCTGTTCAAGGATTATACCTAATCTCTGATTTCTCACCTGATCCTATTACTATTATATCTGTTATCCATTTACTTGTGTCTACCTTCTTTTGCCCAGTTCCTAGTCACTCTTGTGATCCGTTGGAGGATCTATTTCCTCCCCTATCACAGTATGGTTCCATTACAGTATCTCCTGATGATGATGACCTAGATATTTGACGATGGTACCTCTAGATCCACTTTCATTATTGGTGAACTCCTTTGCTTCAGTTGTCAATTATCATCTATTGGTTGACAAACTGTTGAATCCTTTCCATGTTTGACTTCAGCTTACCCTTATTCACATGGCTTGGATTGTACTAGTTCTTTGGGATCCTGTATGAAGACCTTATTTCTCCACTCATGAACTAAGTTGCGCAAGACTATGTTCCATTTCTATATCCGGCTTCCAGATCTTTGAAGACTCATCATTATTGTATTGTGGCTTTGCTCCACCTTTGTAAATACGTGGTTTTACCCGTATCATATGATGTACTCAAATATTGTAAAGGAGCTAGTGTTCCAGTAAAATGAACATAGCATCCTCAGATATAATTTTTTTTATGACATTACTATGTATTTGTTTCAGGTACTCCTTCTGCTCCACTGGATTTCTGAGTTTCTCCTGCGTTAAATATTATAATGTATTTCGGCCATCATTCCCCTCTGACCTCACACATTAGGGGGCATCTGTTATACACCTGATTGGAACCTCTCCGTCCAAGTGCTGACATCCCTCAGGTCGGCACACAAAAGGACACTTATGGATTGAGGTTTGCCTAGTTTCACTATACCTTGGTTTATGATGAAATACATTGCCTATATGCCCAGCTGATTACTTTGCCATTTTGAGATTTTGAGTAGCATACGTGACTATATCTATTGACATCTCGCGCATCATGCGCGAGTATCATGTTCAGCAGGTCGTGCATACATGTATGCGCGGGTTGCACTTGTATAGAGTCACGTATCATACGCGGGTTGCTCTACTACAGACCCGCGCATGGTTTCCTCAAAATTAATATTTAAAAACACGAGTTAATGGGAGATTAGTTTACTCATTTACCTTAATCCCATTAACTACTACAACCTCCCTAACCTTCGAGAACTACCTCATTTAATCCATATAAATAGAGGCCTTGGGGAGGGGGTTGGATATACATACTTGGAGAGCAAAGTTATGCTGGTGGATTGTCTACATAATCTTTGGAGCAGAGAAACTCAGAGTCCTTTGGTGACAGAGGAGTCCTTGTTCAGACATTGGGTTGTAACCTAAACTCTTTCTATTATTGTTAATAAAGATATTACTTCTTCCATATGTGTTTCATATCTTGTGGATTGGCAAATGTTTAAATTTCAACATAATATATGATTTGCCTAACCTGCATCTATATATATGAATTTCTTTGTATCTGGAAGAGTGTTTATTAACAGGTGAAGGAGGAACTATCCTGGAGACACTGGAAGTGGATCAGAGAGGGAGAAGCTAGCTTGGATCAACTTTCGTATTTTACAAGTAAGTTCCTGCTGCTTTCCTATTTCCTATTCTGTGCTTTTAGAGTCAAACTGTCTGCAAGTTATGAGTATGTTGGTAACCCCCTAGACCTAGGTTATTAGGTGAATTATCCTGTACAACACATTCATGAGAAAAGTTCCCATTATATGTCAAGCTCGTTAAAAAATGAAATGGATATCCTTAATCATAGTTTACCTTTTGGTTTCAAGCTTGCATAAAAATGAAACCATGTTCCAAGCATAGTTACCTTCCATTTCAAGCTTGTGTAAAAATGAAACAGATCCCCTTCGCTTGAGTCGAGTCTTCCCTTTAGTGTTAGAACTTGAACCTTCTTTTCACCTACTTGATTCTAATTATTCCTACCCCCCTGGTGAACATTTTCAAATTAGTAACTAGGTTTTTAGGTTGGGTATGGAAGAAGAATCGTCAGACGAAACGAAGCTTGGGGGGCATGTTGAGCCCCTAGCAATCATGATATGGGTAAGATTCGCTAGCAATCATGCTGGGGGAAAGATTCCAACCTCTGTATATCATGTTAATGATATTTTTCAAGCATACTTTACCCATTGGTTTTGAGCTTGCGTAAAAATGAAACCAATCTTTGAGCATTCTTTTAACTAATCTTCGAGCTCGTTAAAAATAGTAAAATGATGTTGAGCTTACTTTTCATTTTTCGCACTCTGGTTAAAACATGAAAAGTGGTTTGAGCTTAGTTTATTAATTTTTTGTGCTCTAGATTCAAACATGAAAAAGATTAATAGAGTCCTCTTTAACCTCTTTTTGTACTCTTAAGGTGTGAAAATATAGTCGAGTACTTGTCTTCTTCATACTCGTAAAAGTATTTGAAGAGTCGTCTCTCCGACGATAGGTTATCTCTTTTTCGGTTCGAATGGACTATTTATGAAAAAGGAACATTCCAGCCAATCATGACTGGAAGAGTTCTCTAAGGTATTCTTTTATACTTTTTCATGCCTTAGAGACTAAATCATACGAAAAAGGACCCTTTGGAGTTTTCTTTAGTTTGTTCAGACTCTCTAAACATTAACTACACTGAGTTTTCTTTCATTGTACTCGTTAAATTAAAAGACCCTTTTTTGGGAACGAACCCCTCCTTTCTTAGGTTCATAAAACATATCAGTTTGGACTCATCGTTTGATGAGATACAACGATTGTTTTTTACCCTCTTTGAACTCATAACAACAAAAAGAGGCACTCATCGATCATGATGGGGAAATTAAGGGAAAGGGAAAAAAAATTTCAATAATGGCAGTTGTTAGTCACCTTTGAACATGGCACTTGTCTGCATTTCATTCAGTCAATTGGGTATTTAGCTTGTTTCTTAGTTGATCCACTTTCATGAGTCATGCCACTCCTTTGAGTCTCTCAAAGAATGCATTGTCCGTTGTCACACTGTGTTCCGCCTCATCAAGTAAATGTTGCCAAGTCTTTGGTCATGATGCCTTATGTTCAAAAGGGAAACTATTTTGAGAGTTTACACCTGCAGTCAAAACAAATTTTTTGAGTCAGTTACTTTTGAGTCAGTCCTATGGTTACATCATACTCAAAATTCTAGAATTTTGTTCCAAGTTTCATGTCATCTATGTGGGATTCATCATGGCCCTCCTTCGACGAGACTATTCCTGTCGACATCAAATCATCATCCAGGAATTAGTCTTAGAAGCAATTTTAGTACCTTGAGGTCTATATGCCTTAATGACATATTTTCTCGCTTTCAACATAGGTTCACATCATTGACCTTTGATCAAAAGATTCGTCTAAGTTTTCAACATCAAAACATCTATTTACACTTAGGATATTGTACTAGGAATCATTGAACTTAATGGTGATCTTCCTCACACTTGTTAACAGTTCATATCATTGACCAGTAATCAAGTGGTTTCTACCATGTTTGACTTTGGATCATTGTAATCACATGGATAGAATCGTACTTTGTGGAAGACGAGACGAAGGCCCTAGGTAGTTGTTAAGCACTCATTGATTTCCCCAGGTTGCAATGGAGTATTTGTATGAGTCCTAGCATGCATTAGAGGAAATTTAAACTCAAAATGGGCCTCCTAAAATGAATTCATAAAATAATAGTTAAAATAATAAAATAATATTTATTAATTTTGGAGGAAGAAAAGAAAAAAACTACTTTTTTGTTTGTATTTTTGACATATCTCCCTGTGTTTTTACTCAAATTTTGATCAGGAGAGCTCGTTGGATGCGGAATTAAATTCCGCATCCAACGAGTACCCACTCGGCATACTTTTGATGGACCCCGCTACCCCAAAAACAAGAAATACCTGAAAAAATGGAATGAGGATGTCATCATTCCATTTTTTCAGGTATTTCTTGTTTTTGGGGTAGCGGGGTCCGTCAAAAGTATGCCGAGTGGGTACTACTTGGATGCAGAATTGAATTCCACATCCAACGAGCTCTCCCGTTCAAAATTTGAGTAAAAACACAGGGAGATATGTCAAAAATACAAACAAAAAAAGTCGTTTTTTTAATGATACCTATCCCCAAATTTATATTAAAAAAGTGTTTAAGACCTATACGGTATTTCAAATTTAAAGCAATTTCATTGGCTAACACATGATGACATGGAATTTGAATAAAAGTTAAAAGGCCCATTTTGAGTTGAAATTTCCTCTAATGGATCCACATTTGTATGTTCATGTCTGTGCTCAGATTTGCATTTGTATGACATAGATATACATTGTATGTCTAGTAGATATGTCCAAATTTGAGTCTTCTTCGCATGGATATACACTGTATTTTAGTAGCCATGACTTTTTTGTATCTCACATGGATCTCCATTGTATTGGTCGGCAGCCATGCTATGAGTCATTTGGGACATGTATCAAAATGTGTTGCAGAAAGTTGGTGATGTTTGAGAAGTTCTGACCTTTGGACCTTTGCCTTGACACTATACCATGTTCTTTCAAAGTAAATTTCCTATCGTTTAACTCTAGCCATTATACTTTGGGGGCATCTATGTTATACTGAAATCTCATCACCCTCATGTTATGAGATAGTTATCCCCTGTTCTGCTCCAATCCCTCAAAGTTTTCCCTAGAGAAATGAAGGAATAAATTAACCCCTTGCAAGTTTATCCTCTTTTGAGCTGGTAAAGCTCTTTCCCCATTGACCAAAAGTGTTACTCAAGAAGTGAAGAGCCAGTGATGCTCCTGATACATGAGAAAAGAGAGGTTCCACCACTCTTTCCCTTACTGCAAAAAGGGGTGCCCCCTTATCACCGCCTATTTGCTTCTTTGGAGAAGCGGTGCTCGAGTTTTCAAGGCAAGAAGAGAAGCTTCAAAAAGATTCTCGAAGCTAACCTCTATGGAGCCTCATCCCTATGGTTTAGGACTAGTCGGAGCTCAATATCCTCCCTTTTAGGATCTAATATCCACCTCACCCATGAGAGCCTCAACCATACCTATCCTCCCATGCCTTTAAATACTAGCTCATCCCCCATGGGACAAAAGAGGAAGAATTGTATTTCATACCCAAACTCTGTCAAAATCATTCTTGAGTCTTTGGAGGCAAGGTGAAGTTAGAGGCAAGGATCCATTGGAAGGAACTCTCAACACCAAGGCATGAAGGTTGTAGTCTCTCCAATCATTTATTAATAAAGAATGTATTTTTTTCCCATATTTACTATTTCATATGTATGTATTTATTGATTTCTTGGTCACAAGCATAGATCCAATTGATTATATTGTATGCTATCATGTTTCTCTTGTTGTTTTCCATATTTTACAGGTTCTTCTTCAATGATAGCGAGGACAACCTTTGAGATAAGTATCATGGAATTCCATTTAGTTGATTAACCAGATCTAGGGGAAGTTTAACATTTGGTGTTTTTGTTTTGTTCTAGACCTGGACCATTCAGATCTAGGGAACCGACTCTTTTCCACAGGAGGTGTGTATTTCCAGCTAACACCTCCTTCTTCTCATATTCACCCAGTATTTCATGTATCTTGTATTAAGAAAGTGATTGGCACCAACATCAGAGCATAAACTATTTTACCAGAACTGGATAATGAAGGATCCATGATTTTGGAACCAGAGCCAATCCTCAATAAGTGCACTCGTCTGCTTCTCTCTCGATCCATCACAGAGGTCTTAATTCAGTGGCATGTCATGGAACCAGAGGATGCTACATGGGAACCACTCCTTCAGATTCAACAACAGTTTCCACATCTAAATATTTGAGGACAAATTTTTTCTAAGAGGGAGGGGATGTTAAGAACCAACGTCAACCCTCCTCTTTATTTTGTTAGTATATTTTGTTTGACTCAAATGATTTTGAAGTCGTCCCATTAGTATGTTGTATTATCCCACATTCATGGGGAGTAATAGTTGTTAAGTCGTCCAATTAATATGTTGTATTATCCCACATTCATGGGGAGTAATACTTGTTTATATTAGACTTAGTATATAAGTACATGTTGAGGCTAATGAAGGAATCCACGAGTTATTTTGTATTGAGCTTGCTCAAAGGAGGTTGTGTTGAAATATTGTAACTTCAAAGGATATTCTAAATGTATTTTATTGATGTAACCCAAGGGAGATGTTATTTTTCCTCTGGTGGGGTGTTACTATTGTATTTGGTCATCATAGAGTCATGAGGTAAATCCTACACTTTGTGTCGGGTCTTTAGAACCCTAATAAATAATATAATCTACTATTTTGAGTCTTCCTAGGTAAATTCATCCCAGACAGTTTAGTGGGGCCGACTTGTCTAGGGTAAAAGTCAGTTGACTCATTGTGTATAAATAAAGGAGCCGTGTTTCTTATTTGAATATAGATTCACTCACTTGAGTAGCACATAGGAGAGAGAGAGAGATAGAATAGAAGGAGGAAAACACCTTTTTGGGGGTTTTTTTTTTATACATATTATATAGAGGAAGTTTTGTTGGGTTTTCTTCCCCTTCAGGGTTTCCTAGGATAAATACTGTCTATCTTGTAATTATGTTTCTATCAATGACTCTAGATATGCTGCTACTATGATTTTGTTTTGAAACACTAATGAATATAGTCTAGCATAGGAAATATTAACATGGTATTAGAGCCAACTTGATTAGAGCAGCTTTCACAAGGTGAAATTCTCTCTCCTCCCTCTCTGGAAGAAATTAGGATATATGCAAAAGTTGGATTTTTGAAGATCTTCTTGCATAGAAATTTGTACCAGCTTAGAGTGCATCTATTGAGCCCTAGATTGAAATTTTTGGGTGGTTGGATCTCTAGGAAATCCAAACCCTAGTTTGGCAGTGAAACAAAAAAATGTAGTGAAACTGAACCAAAATTTCTCTAGTGTTGTAACCTCGCAAGTAGGATTTGTATAATTAAGATTTGGGATCTCCAGAAAGCCGCTGGATCAACCAAATCACCTCCCTCAAGTGCATCTGCTGGTAAGGTCAGCCTCCTATTTTGATAAATATCATTTTTTGTGACCTATTGGATAAGATGGCCCCAAGCACTAAGCTTGAGGACAAATTGGAAGGCCTAGAAAATTTCCTGGATTGGAAGTATAGGATTGGTCTCATTCTAAAAGAGAATGGCATTGAGAAGTACATCAAGGATGATATTGTAGAACCTAAAGAATATGAATCTAAGGAGAAGAATGAACAAGACCTAATCAATCCAATGAGTATCATTGCTTATTCTATTAAGGATCACTTGATCCCTCAAGTGTCATCTAAGAAGACACCTGAGCAAATGTATGATGCACTTTCCAGAATATATGAGGGAAGGAACATAAAAAAAGAGATGAATTTGAGAGCTCAACTAAAGGGAACCAAGATGAGCAAAGGAGAATCTATTCAATATTACTTCACAAGGGCCTCCCAGTTGAAATAGAAACTAAGTGCTATTGGAGACACCCTTGATGAAGATGAACCAGTTATGAGTCCTCTCAATGGTCTCACTAGACCTTGGGACTCATTCATTCAGACTCTGTGTGCCAGGAAAGAAAGTATGAAGTATGACATAGTATGGGAAGATTGCATACAAGAAGAAGCTAAGGTAGCCAATAGAGAAGCTCTCCTCAGAGAATATGATCAGGCCCTAGATACCCATACTAAACGAAGAAAAAAATCAAACTTCAAGAAGAGTAATGATCATAAGCCTTCAAAGAATAAATTCTAGAAGAAGAAGAAGAATTACTCAAAGTATTAATTCTACAACTATCATAAGATAGTACATCTCGCTAGAGAATTCCCATCACCAAAGAATAACAACAACAACAAAAGAAATCATGCTCATCTAGCTGAAGACGAGGATGAAGAAATACCTCGAAAGAAAACTAGAGGTGAATATGTAGAAGAATATGTTTTATTCTCTCACTCTCTGGGTCTATAACTCCTGGAGAAGATTCATGGCTTATTGATAGTGGTGCCTCTAAGCACATTATAGGGAACAAAAAAATATGTCAATACTTGAAGAGAAGAACTCTCCCCAAAAGGTATCATTGGGAAATGACTATCAATATCCCATAAAAGGTATTGGTGAATCAAGCTACAAGCTTGACTTTGGGACTTCCATGAAGATGAAGGAAGTACTGTATGTACCAAGTTTGAAAAAGAACCTACTTTCCATCTCTACTCTAGATAAGAAAGGATATATAGTTGATTTTATAGATGGACAAGCACTTATGTGGTCCAAAGGAAAGACACTTGAAGATTTTTTAGTCATTAGAAAAGAAGAAGGAGGACTGTACAAACTCAAAGGACATCCAGAGATGACCCTTATCCATGATACTACTAGCTCAAGTGAACTGTGGCATAGGTGACTTGCTCATAGCAACTACATAGCATTTCCTTATGTGAGCAAGGTGGTAACAGGGTTACCTGATCTAAATATCGAACATGAGGGAACCTGCAAGGGATGTGCAAAGGGAAATAACATCAAGAATCCCTTTCTGAAAAGTGAAACAAAGACCAATGGTATGTTGGAACTAATCCATTCTGATGTATGTGGTCCTATGCCCTCCATATCCTTGATTGGATATGAGTACTATGTCACATTTATTGATGACTATTCAAGAAATACTTGGATATACTTCTTGAAGAATAAGATTGAAGTGTTCGGGAAATTCAAGGAATTCAAAGCCTTGATAGAGAACCACTAAGAAAAAATAATCAAGACACCGAGATCGGATAATGGTGGACAATACACTTCAAAGGAATTTGAAGCATTCTGTAAGGAGGCATGAATCAAGAGGGAACTAAGCATTACCTATAATACCAAACAAAATGATGTTGTAGAAAGAAAGAATAGAACTATCATGGAAGCAGTGAAGAGCATGATTCATGAACTAGACCTCCCTATGCACCTATGGGATGAAGAAGCAAGAAAAACCGTGTATGTGCAAAATATATTATCTTACAGTGATCTTGGATTCAAGACTCCTGAAGAAATGTATACCAAAAAGAAACCTGAAGTAAGCCATCTCAAGATATTTGACTGCCCAGTATATGTACATATTCCAAAAGAGAAGAGAACCAAATTGGATCCTTCTGGAAAGAAGGGAATATTTGTAGGATATTGTGAAGTCTCCAAAGCCTTTAGGATATACTTTTCAGGATTCCATCATATCAATATTAGTAGGGATATAACATTTGATGAATATACAACTCTTAAGAAGTTTAGAAGGTGTCATCTTGAAGAAGTACATGAAGAGGATGTAACTCCCAGAAGGATAGAAGTTGAACCATCTCCTGAAATAGTAGAATTAGAATATCATGACATTCTAGAGCTTTAGGAACCTCCTATTATGGGTATCTCTCGAAAGAGAAAACTTGATTGGGTAAGAGAAATCATACAAGAAGAAGAAATATATCAAGCACCAGAAGGATCCACAAGAACCAGCATAAGATCAAAGCCATATTCCAGTTATGTAGCTTTGATGTGTGATATTGTATATCAAGAACCCACCAGCTATGAGGAAGCTGCAAAAAATAAAGAATGGGTTGAAGCAATGATGGAAGAATACCGGTCGATCACAAAGATTGATGCTTGGGATATTGTTCCCAAACCAGAAAACAGGAGTGTGGTATCTTCGAATAAATATACAAGATAAAACATGGTGCTGATGGAAGTATTGAAAATTACAAAGCAAGATTTGAGGCTAGAGTATTCTCTCAGAAATAGGGGATCGATTATGAAGAAACATTTTCTCCAGTAGAAAGGTACATTTCCATCAGAACTATCATGGAACTTGCCTCCATGATGAAGTGGGACTTACACCAGATGGATGTAAAGACAACCTTCCTTAATGGTGTGGTTGAGGAAGAGGTTTACATCGAACAACCAAAAGGATTTGAAGTCGAAGACAAAGTGACTCATGTATGCAAGTTGAAAACTGCTCTGTATGGACTGAAGCAAGCTCCAAGAGCTTGGTATGGAAGAATATATAGCTTCTTGACAAGCATGGGCTTTACCAAGAGTAAAGTTGATCCTAATATTTACATGAATATTATGGATGATGAACCAGTCATATTATTTTTGTATGTGGATGATCTATTTATGACTGGAAATGAGAAATATTTCAAGGATTGCAAGAATAAGCTGGCTAGAGAATTTGAGATGAAAGATCTTGGATTGATGCATTATTTCCTAGGGATGGAAGTGTGGTAGATCCTAGAAGGAATATTTCTGAATTAGGGAAAGTATGTAGTAGAAATATTGAAAATATTTGTTATGTTGGATTGTAAATCCATGGCCACACCCATGGACACCAACTTGAATCTGTTGTCAGATGAGACATTCGATATAGTGGACATGACTCACTACAGACATATTATTGGGTCATTAATGGATCTGACAAACACAAGGCCATATATATGCTTTTTTGTGAACACCTTGAGTCAGTATATAGTTAAACCTAGATGGGTTCACCTGATAGCTACAAAGAATGTGATGAGGTACCTAAAAGGTACGATTTATTTGGGACTTTACTATGGGAGAGATCATGACTACAAATTGTATGGATATACTGATTCAGATTGGGTAGTAAGTGCCACAGATAGGAAGATAACCTCAGGTGGATGTTATTGTCTGGGATCTGCCATGATCTCATGGTTTAGTAAGAAATAGTCTAGTGTTTCTCTTAGTACGGCTGAAGCAGAGTACATTGCATATTGCTCATCTTGTTGTGAAGCGATATGGATTTGGAAGAAGATGCCAGGATTATTTGACATGGAATTGGACACCATAGTAATTCTCTGTGACAACCATATTTGTATAAAGATTGCAGAGAATATGGTGTTCCATGAAAAATTCAAGCACATAGAATATTCAGCTGATCGATTTCATGGATCATGCTGATGGAGGATTGCATCGTCCTTGGACTCAGGTCCTAAAGTGATCGGGATTAATCATCCCGAAAATAGATCATGTGTATTGTAGGTAGCGTGGTGGTAAAGGATCAAGTAGATCGAATTAAAATAGAAAAGGGTCAAGTAGTTCGAAGCATAGTCACAAAGGATTAAGAGGATCGAAGTATGACTGCAAAGGATCGAAAGGATCAAAGTAGTGCTACAAAAAGGGTCGAAAGGATCGAAGTACTGCTACAAGGGTCAAGAATATCGAAGTGATACTACAGATGATCGAAGTGCTATAACAAAGTATTGAGAAGATCGAAGTTCTGCTGCAAAGGATAGATAAGATCGAAGTGCTGCTGCAAAGGATCTAGAAGATTGAAGTGCTGTTGTAAAGGATCAAGAAGATCGAAGCACTACTGCAAAGGATAGAGAAGATCGAAGTGCTGCTACAAAGGATCGAGAAGATCGAAGCAATGCTGCAAAGGATCGAGAATATCGAAGTGCTTTTACAAAGGATCAAAGTACTACAAACGATCAAGAAGATTGAAGTGCTGCTACAGAGGGTCGAAAAATCAAATTGTTGCTAGAAAAGAATAAAGTGATCATGTGATGCATAAGATGAAGAGTAATTGTTCCAGTTACTGATTGTGAAAACTACTTGTGACATATATATGTATTACCTCGATGTACTGTTGTAATTATTGTCTCTATGCTCTCCTATAGTATGTGATGATGTTGTCAGTAGAATAACCTTCTCGTTAAGCAGGAGTGTTGAAATATTGTAACTTCAAAGGGTATTCTTAATGTATTTTACTGATGTAACCTAAGGGAGATGTTATTATTCCTTTGGCAGGGTGTTAATATTGTATTTGGTCATCATAGAGTCATGAGGTAAATCCTCCACTTTGTGTCTGGTCTTTAGCACCCTAATAAATAATATAATATATTGTTTTGAGTCTTCCTACGTGAAGTCTTCCCAGACAGTTTAGTGGGGATGACTTGTCTAGGGTAAATGTCAGATGACTCATTGAGTATAAATAGAGGGGATGTGGTTCTTAGTTGAACACAAACTCACTCACTTGAGTATCGCATAGGAGAGAGAGAGAGAGACATAACAGAAGGATGAGAACACCTATTTTGGGGCTATGTTTTATACATCTTATGCAAAGGAAGTTTTGCTGGGTTTTCTTCCCCTTGAGGGTTTCCTAGGATAAATATTGTCTATATTGTGATTGTGTTTCTATCAGTGATTCTGTATATGATGCTGCTATGATTTTGTTTTAAAATAATATTGAATCTATTCTAGCATATTAAATCTTAACAAGTTTCCCCCTCGTAGTGACCTATGATCAATACAATCTCTTCTGTGCTATGCTATTTCAGTTATATCCTATATTTTCATTGCTTATTGTAGGAGGTTCCTCGTATAATATTGTTAGCCACTCATACAATATAACAGGAAATTGAAGAAGTAGATTTCATGAACATTCGAGTAAACATACCTTCCTAGCCATTCTAGTGGTGTTATTCATAGATATTTGTTTTCTTCCTAAGTGAATTATCTTGTCTTCTGATCTATATAGTCCTGAATCTCAGGATTTGTTGAGTGCCAAAACATGTCCCCTTCACAAATATCCCGGTCCCTAAAATGGAACCATTTGTTAGCACAAAGTCACACTAACCCAGGTTCACATTGATTGCTACCAGCAAACCCTAAGACACAAACCCAAAAGGGGTTGAATCCTTTTGTAAA
Organism: Pseudotsuga menziesii; assembly: GCA_001517045.1. Taxonomy (NCBI): domain Eukaryota; kingdom Viridiplantae; phylum Streptophyta; class Pinopsida; order Pinales; family Pinaceae; genus Pseudotsuga; species Pseudotsuga menziesii. The sequence continues at coordinate 489,907 of LPNX010783742.1, read as the reverse complement.
CACTTGCAAAGAATATGAAGTATCACCCAAAGTATTGATGAGAGTTGCAAGAACCAGGTTTCTGCAACAATGAAGGGGATTTATACTAACACATACCCCTATAGAGAATGCATGGAAAAACCATACACCAAGATATCATAGGTTGCAACAAAAACAAATATTTATATTCGTGACATAAATCATATTCATCATCATGGATTTAACATCGCATCTTATCATTTATTTACTTCACCACAATCATTCATTTATGTAATGAGAAAGAACATAAAAAATCACAGAAAACGACACCAAGATTTAATGTGGAAACCCAAACTAGGAGAAAACCACAAAAGCACTTGTTTATTCATAAGATTCGCAACTTGAATACTTATCGTATTTGCACTCAACTTACATACATATTCACAATCATCCTTTACATTATATCTATGCACATAGCCTGCATATTGAATCATACATTATGACTCAACTCATACTTAGACCAAAAACAATATTAAATCCATTTGCATAATCCTACCCTTGAATATATTTCTAACAACCCAACCCATTACATATTTATAGGATCTAAAGGACCAATTTATAATTGGACCAAAATCCTAAATAACTGACCAACCTTTTGGCTGGACTCCTTCAAAATAGCTCTTCTTCCTTGATCTCTACCTCAATTGTTGGAGTCTGAGTATTCACAAGAACTAGTTTTTTGTGGACCACCATTTTGCATATAAGTAATACATGCCCATAAATTTAATAAGTAGAAATCAATATAAAAGATATGATGCAAGAATTAGTTTGAGATAATCGTCTTTCATCCTAATTATTATCATCAATTAGCATTTGAAGCTCACCTCACTTAGCTTCTTCCTCTAGAAGCAAGTATTTTCCCTTTATCGGTCCACGTTATTTAGAAAGAAATTTGAGAGAGATTAAAGAACCCTCAAAAGGAGTGTTTCCTACCATTTTTAAGCAGCATTCTCCTCAATGGCACAATTGTATTCAATATTTTCCATTGGACATAAGCATTTGGTTGAAGCTAATCTCCTTGTTGTGTTTTAATGTCATTTATGCAAGCTTGATATTCCAAATAGTCATTACGTGTGTTGTTATTTTTTTAATAGATTCAACAATGTTTATTGGAATTACTAACCACCCACTTAATTTTTTTACTTGCTTGCAACCTACAAGGGAAAGAATAATTTCCCACATTGGTCATTTTTATCACAACACCAACAAAATACCAAGATCGACACAAACTAGAGAGGCATCCTGAAAGGTAAATACAACTAATGAAGGAGATAGACCTTGCTTCATAGAAGCCAAAAACAATTGGTATGACAATATTACAATAAAACTATCAAATTATTATAGGAGTTCCCAAAATGTTTTTTCTTATAGCTACCATGATTTGAAATAGATCCCATTGGAATTTGTTGATTTCAAGTTTGAATTTCATCTAAGTAAAAAAGTTGTCAAACAACAACCATATAAAATGAACCCTTGAAACAAGTTAAAGGTCTATGAATAATTGGATAAGTTGATAAAAGAAAAGGCTCTTGACAAAGTGCAGGAAAGTGAATAGGTATCCCCTATTCTAGTAGGCAAAATTTTAAAAATGAATCTAAGGATTTGCATTAACTTGTGGAATATGAATTGGGTAATGATAAAGGAACCCTTTCTAGCCCCATTTTCAAAACAAGTGTTGGATGACTCACCAGTAAGGAGATATACTCTTTTCTTAACATCTATTGTCATATCCCCATCCATCGATCTGATTGATGGAGGGGGGAATATATGAATTCTGGTCTTCTAAATTTCACTCCATGACCATATTACGAATTCTTAAACAATAAAATGCATCTATAGATGTATAATTTTGAAACAAAATGGAAATAGATTTATATCCACACACATATTATACATATACAATCATATTCATCGCATGCATAAATTAAAATAATTGCACTTTCAAATGAAAAGATAATACTTATTTTTAAATAAAAAAGATCCAACAATTGTTTGTATATGAATGATTTTCCACCCAACGGTAGGCACTCTATTCAGAATACACTCTTTATGTTAAGAGGACACACCTAGATGCTTCTCTCCCTAAACCCACAACCCATTATGCTCTCAATTCTTATCCAAATTCTCATCCAAATATCTACATGAGTCTCACTCAGCCACCACATCCATGACACTCCTTCCAGCTACCCCACACAACACAAGGCAGTAATTTTCCTTCATTGATCTCTAGTTCCCTAAGGAAATCCAACCCTTATCACTATTGAAAAAATTCCTTTGGTGATGCACAACCCTATGATGGACCTCTAATGATCATCGCCAAATCCATTTATGGTGACACCCAACAAAAGATTGTCGACTATTTGGCAATGGTCATTAAAGGACTATCACCACAAGTGGTTTTGGTGAGTAAAAAAACAACGTTCCTTTTAAGGCCATCGTCAATTAATGTTTTAACAACTAAATTAGTGAGTCTCTTTTAATCATGTCGTCATTTCCCATTTTTGTAACTGAATTTTGTGATAGTCGCCCAATTCCTGTCGCCAAAACTCCTAAAAACAATGGAAATGATCATTGAATATCAAAAATATCTTGACCTAATGATGACCATCATTAAATATCAATAGATATCTTGACTTTCACCCCTAATTAACGGCATGACCCTAGATGAAGTAACATATACTACCTTAATTGATGGACATTGAAAAGTAGGGAAAGTTGTCATTTCTCTTGTACTAGTGGAGAGGATGAAGAAAATGGGTGTGAAACAAATTTTCATACTTAAAATTGTTTGATGAATGGAGTTTGCAAAGAAAATAAGATATCAAAGGTAGACAAATTGTTTGAAAACCTGCAAGAGGGAAGATTAGTTCCCACTGCGTCTAGTTACACAACCCTAATTGATGGTTTTTGCAAAAAAAGTGCAATGGATCATATATTTATAGTCCTTGATGAAATGAAGTGTCAAGGTTGTGATTCAAATATTCACACCTATATATAGTGCACTGGTTCATGGCCTTTGTAAAGAAGGGAATTAAGAGGAAGAAGAATTACTTCTTCAAAAAATAGAGGAAAAAGGCCTAAAAGATTATCAAGTGACATATACCTCTCTTATTGATGGAAATATCAAATTAGATAGAGTTGACCATTATTTTGAGAAATATCTAGTTCACGACATTTGCAAATAAGGGAAGTCAAATAAAGCATAATTACTTAATGAAAATTAGAGGAAAAAGGATTGAAAGATTATCAAGTGACATATACCTCTCTTATTGATAGAAATATCAAATTACATAGAGTTTACCATGCTTTTGATATTATGAGAAATATGATAAGGAATGAATTCCATCCCAATTATTGAACGTATAGTGTACTCATGATTGACTTCTTAATGAAAGTAGGATGCATGAGGTAAAATTGATTGCTTCCGAAGAGGTAATTGGCTATTCATATCTTAGAAGTATATTATCTCAATATTGATATTGCTTCAAATATTTTGGATAGAGTGGTAGACAAATATTGCTAACATACTGCACATACTTATAGTCCACTAATAGTTGGACTATGAAAAGGAGTCATGTAATTTCATGAGGCATATCCGTTGGTAAAAAGAATGTTAGTGAGCGACTTATTTTGCTCATAAATAAATATACAACTCTCTTAGTATGGGGTATTCAAAATGGGAAAAATATGAGCACACGCTAGATATTTTACATTCAATGAGTGAAGATGGCTTTGAACCTACTCTATCGATATATAATGCAATAATTCATGGTATTTATAGAGAAGGAAAAAAATAAGATGCAATCCGATTGTTTGAGAATGGAATTTCTATCTTTTTTAGTTCGAATGAAATTACTTGGACCATACTGATTGGTGGAGTTTTCAAACAACGTGAATTTGATGAATGTATTGAGTTGTTCCATGGAATGGATATATAAGGCTATGAACATAGTGTACAAACATATTCCCTATTAATCAAACAACTTATTGAAGAATACAAACCATTGGAAGCAAAATATCTTGCCAATAAGATTATGGAGAAAGGACATTTTATTCTGGAAGAAGCTCTTTTGTGTTGATATTGAAAAATTTATCATGATACTTTTGTGAAAGGGAAAAGTGCATCGCTAAGACAATTCAGTTGTTATGGGATGTATGGTTGTGTGTTGTCAAAAAAATCATGGCTAATTAAGTTCCAATGCACCATAAGAATGCATATTGGCAGATGGAGGGGGGGAATTGTTTCCCTCATTTTCTCAGAAGTGATGAATACATTTTCGTAGTGTTTAAGTTGTGATTTTTTGGAAAAGGGGAAGAACAAGGATTATATATGGATGGTTTCATGCTCAAATGATATGGACCTTAATTTTTTTTTATACTTATAACTTAAAGTGGAAAGTTGGATAAGATCTTTCCATGGCACTTATAAGTATTACCACCCTAGAATATTTAATATCCAAGCGAAAGTGATTAGTAGTTTCTTTGATATCGTGATTTTCATTTTTCCCTTTAATTATTAATTGTGTCTTGGGAGGTCCACATTGTATAGTTGTTATGTGTAGTATCTCACATTTAGGCGCCTCAATATTCCTCTACTGACCAATAATGGGCCCTACCTTATGCAACAAAAATATTTTTCCTTCGAAATAAATCGTATATGTGCATCTTATTTGATCATCTATATAGTAATCATATGTTATTCAATGGGGAACACCTAACATTGACAAATAAAGATGCCCTCTACAATTGAATCCAAAGAAATTACAACCCACCTCTTATCATTGGTTCTATATACATCTAAATGCACATTCAACCCTTTTTGAGTTACTCTATTCCCACTGGTAAGAGGATGGCTACACTACCTAGTGCATCCATAGATTAATGATTTTTCCTTTATATGTCCTTGATAGTCTTGTTAATACTACTTATAAGACCTGAATAATATTGTGAGTTGTGTGTAAGTCCTTGAGGGGAATCAAGCTATTCCTATGCATATTCAGTACTAGTAGGTTGTGTACATCTGATCAATTTTATCTTCCTTAGTCTCCATGTGGAAAAGAGTGGGTCCTACTGTTAGATTTTTAACATTAAGCTAGCATTATATTAGGATCTTTTAACTGAGATAATAACAAGCACATAAATCAAACACAAGAGACAATGAACATAATGTTTTTCCTTGGGGAAACCATAAATGGAGAAAACCCTACAACTTCTTCAAAGATAGAATTAGCACCAAAAGTAAAACCCAAAACAGTAAGATGATCTCCCGACATCAGTAACATCTTTCATTCTAGCCCCAACAACTTCTTCTCCCTCATTTATGCGCTACAACTGAGTGTGAGTGAGTGTGTGATAAATAGAGAGGTTCACTCTCTATTTATAATAATTCTCGACTTGACAATAACTCACTAGGGTCAACTTCACTAGGTGAGTCTAACAACCCTAGGGCCCCAGAACTGCGGGGAATTTAACCCTTGAAAAATAGGAGGGTTACCCACATTGAATTGACATGACTTGTTTATATTATAGAAACTCCCGATCGGAACATCAGGGCATAACATGACTCAATTACATTACAAACACTTCTTGGAATAAACATCAGGGTACAATACATAAGAAATACAAGTGAATACATTCCGAAGTTACAATTACATCAACACTCCCTCTTAACTAGGAAGGTATTCTCTCGACACAATTTATCGCCACAAGTCTTCTTGTCTGTGTCATCTGGATCATCATCGAGTCCTCATCATATTCAAATAATCTTCATCTTCAATTCATCTTCATCTGGATCTGGATCATCACTCAATCTATATCATCACTCGATCTGGATCATCTTTGGTTCTAGAAAATATCTGCCGGATCATCATCACAGGTGCTATCTCTTGATTTTTCTCGTCATAGGAATTTCTACTAAGCCAACCCTTTTTCATGTTAGTTGTAGGCTTAGCCTCCATGTAGGTATTTTATAGCACTTATATCTGACCCTAAGTTAGAATGGCCCGCCCAACACTTACATCTAATCATGTAGGAAGCAATCCTATAATCATATCATAAAGGCATGCCCAACACTCACATCTGACCATGTGAGAACACATCCCACAACCCTGTCAGAAAGGCCCAACACTCACATCTGACAACCAATGTTAGAAAGGCTCAGCACTTACATTCGACCATGCAAGGAACCAATCCTCCATGCTGAAAGGGCTCTGCACTTACATCTAACAACCAATGTTAGAAAGGCTTAGCACTTACATTCGACCATGCGAGGAACCAATCCTCCATGCTGAAAGGGCTCTGCACTTACATCTGATCATTGTAGGAACAAATCCTACAATCACCTCAGAATGGATCTGCACTCATATCTAATCATGTAGGAACCAATCCTACAGTCACACCAGAATGGCCCTCAGTCCCAGACTTAGCTTTCCTAGTAACTGACCAAGTGCCTCCATTCCAAGAATGGCATTCAACGCTTATATCTGATCATGTAGGAACCAATCCTACAGTCACATCAGAATGGATCAACACTCATATCTGACATGTGAGGAACCAATACTCTTGTCACGACAGAATGGCTCAGCCCTTACATCTGACCATGGAAGGAACCAATCCTATCACCATGTCAGAATGGCTGACGGACTCATCACTTCCCTTTGGAGGGAACCTTGATCTGGAGAACACCAAGCTTCTCCTTGAAGTACTCAAACTTCACTCTAGCCAATGGCTTTGTGAACACATCATCTATATATTCATCCATCACAACATACTGGAGCTTCACTGCTCCCCTCTGCACCATATCCCTGATATAGTGATACTTGATATTGATATGCTTCAACTTGTCATGGAACACTGAGTTCTTTGAAAACTTCACACAACTATGGTTGTCACAATATATACAAGTAGCATCCAACTAGAGATCAAATAAATTAGACAATAGCTTCCTCAGTCATACTGCCTCACAACTAGCTGAACAAGCTACGACATACTCTACTTCATCTATACTCAGTGCCACACAGGATTGCTTCCTGCTAAACCAAGAGATCACACTTGATCCCATATTGAAGCAACACCCTGAAGTGCTCTTCCTATCGATGGCACTTCTTGCCCAATCTGAATCAACATAACCCTCTAGATTAATGTTTTGATTCACCTCATACTTGAGCCCATAATCAACTGTACCCCTCAGGTACCTCAGAATATGCTTTGCAGCAATCAAGTGAACATGTCTCGGATCTATTAGGAACTGGCTAAAGGTGTTCACAGCAAAGCAAATATCTAGTCTCATGATCGTCAGGTACATCAAGGACCCAATCATTTGACGATACATTGTAGCATCAACTGCTTCTGATGAAGCATCACTCAATAGCTTCAATTTTGATGCCATAGGTGTGGTCATGGCCTTGAAGTCCATCATCCCGAACCTCTTCAAGGTCTCTACTGCATACTTCCCTTGTCCGAGGGAGATTCCATCTGCATTCTGCCACACCTCCATGCCTAGAAAATAATGCATCATACCCAAGTCCTTCATTTCGAACTTGGTATCAAGCTTCCTCTTCATATCAGCAATCAACCCATCCATACCTATTACAAATATATCATCTACATATAGTAGGAGCATCACTAGGTTGTCATCTTAAACCTTGTAGTAAAGGTTGGAAACTGCTTTACTTTTGGTAAATCCCAAACTGGATAGAAAGCTATCAATTCTACTGTACCATGTCCTGGGTGCCTATTTCAAACCGTACAGGTCTTTCTTCAATCTACACACATGAGACTCCCTGTCATGTGTCTCAAAACCGAGTGGCTTTTCTACATACACTTCCTCTTCCACTACACCATTCAAGAAAGCAGTCTTGACATCCATTTGGTGTATCTTCCATTTCATCACTGCAGCTAGAGAAAGTACTGATCTGATGGAAGTGTATCTGGATACAGGTGCAAAGGTTTCTTCATAATCTATTCTTTCTTTCTGTGAGAATCCATGAGCCACGAATCTTGCTTTATATTTCTCTATGCTACCATCTGTAGGATGCTTGATCTTGTAGATCCATTTGGAAGTTACAACCGACTTCCCTTCTGGTCTTGGGACAACATCCTAAACATCATTATTCATGATCGATTGATACTCTTTGATCATAGAATCCTTCCATTCTTTCTGTTCTGTCGCTTCTTCATAGTTGGAAGGTTCTTTATTGATAAAGTCAAACAATAAAGATACATACCCGGAGTAGGACCTGGTCCTCTTTCTTTCTCTATGATTCTCTTTTGGAGCCCCATATCTTTCCACACCTTGGATAGCTTCTCGTACCCAAGAAGGTTTCCTCTTGTGAGGATTCTTCTCCTGAGGTGGATCTACAGGTTCTTGAGGTTCTTCAAATTCTCGATCTTCTTCTTGAGTTTCTTCATTCATGGTTGTGTCATGAATTCTGGGTGCTTCTGATTCTTCAGGATCTTCAACAGGTCTCTTTCTGGATTTGTTGTAAGCTGAGTCTTCGTCAAATGTTACATCCCTGCTAATGTCGATCTTCTTGAATCCTGGGAAGTATATTCTGTAAGCCTTCGAGCTTTTAGAGTATCCCACAAATATACCCTTCTTTCCTGAAGGATCTAAATTTGTCCTCTTTTCTTTCATAATGTGTATGTACACTGGACAACTGAATATTCTGAGATGGATGAATTTTGGCTTCTTGTCGGAAAATAGTTCTTCAATTGTCTTGTTCTTGAGTACTTTGTGTGGAGTACGGTTCTGTACATACACCGCTGTTCTGGTAGATTTTGCCCATAGATGCATGGGAAGATATTGACCATGAAGCATTGCTCTTGCAACTTCCATGATAGTTCTATTCTTCCTTTCTGCAACCCCATTCTGTTGTGGATTATATGGAGTGGATAACACCCTCTTAATCCCTGAATCTTTGCATAACTCTTTGAATTAATTTGATGTGAATTCTATGCCATTATCTAATTGAAAGGTATTGATCTTCTTTTCTGTGTGGTTCTTGATCAAGGCTTTGAATTCCTTGAACTTGCTGAAAACTTCATCTTTTTTTTCCATAAAGTATATCCATGTCTTCCTAGAATAATCATCCTTAAAAGAAACATAGTATGCATACCCGCTTAAATAACTGGATGACATTGAACCGCATCCATCAGAGTGAATGATTTTCAAGATTCCTTTTCCTTTGCTTTCGCTAATTGGAAATGTCTTCTTTTTGTTCTTTCCTTTCACACATCCTTTGCAGACTCCTTCATTTTTTTCTTGAATTTTTGGAATACCTTCAACAAATTTTCTTGCAAATGGTAGTGGTTTGTAGTGCACATGTGCAAGCCTTCTATGCCAAATTTCATTTGGCTCTACTGTGTCATGGACCAAATCTTGTTCTGGATGGCCCTTCAATTTGTATAATCCTCCTTCTTGTTCTCCAATTACTATTGCATTGTCAATAGTCTTTCCTCTTGGCCACATGAGGACTTGGCCATCTATAAATGCAACCCTCATGCCTTTTGCATCTAGTGCTGATATGGAGAGAATATTCTTCTTTAGTCCTAGTACAAACAAGACATCCTTCATTTTCATAGACTTTCCAGAGTCTAGCTTGTAGGAGGATTCACCACTACCTTTTATGGGATATTGGTAGTCATCCCCAAGTTTCACCTTATGGGGTGAATTATGTTCGGATAGTTTCTCAAAAGATTCCTTGAATCATGTCATGTGTTTGTAAGCCCCACTATCAATAAGCCAATATTTTCTTCCATGAGTGACAGTTCCCATGAGAGAAGAGATCAGAACATATTCTTCATCACTTGAAGAGTCTTCACTTTCTTGTTTTACTTTCTTCCTGGGAGGATCATCATCCTCAGCAGTGTGAACATGATGTCTTTTTTTGGAGTTCTTCTTCTTCTTGGATCCACTCTTATTCATGGGAAAACTTCTAGTAAAGTGTCCTCTTTCATCACATGTATACCATCTAAGTTTGGATGGATCCCTTCTTACAAAATTATTTTTCTGATGAGAATGCTTACCTTGGTGATGATGATTTTCCCTTCTACCTTTCTTGGAGTGTATTGTGAGAGCTTGATCTTGACTTCCCATATTTTCTTCTCGAGCTGCTATTCGAGCTTCTTCTTGTGAACATTCTTCCAATACTCTATTGAACTTTATTAGCTTCTTCCTAGCACAGATTCCTTGGACGAAAGTGTTAACACTCTATTTTTAACAGTTGATTTGAGAGCCTTATAGGAGTTTTATGAGGGTCCCATTCCCGCAAAATTCATGTGAACTCCCCTTCAGGTTATCAGAAGTGCAAGGCAAAGGAGAAAACATAAGGTGTGCTGAAGGCGTTGAGTGAGACTCGAAATCAAAGGCTGATATTGATCGAAGGTAGATCAATGGCTCCAAACCATTTCACGTGAGCGGACATGCTCGACCAAAGCCGCATTTCTAGATTGCGAAACGGGTTAAAGGTCGAAAACATTCTACGGTCGAGATGGGATCTGAGTAAGATCTACGGCTTCAATCAATTTTGCAAGCCATACTTGCATGGGTAAATCCGTGATTTCAAATCATGAAAGAGGGGTAGGGGTCATGAAGATCAACAACCGTGATAAGAAAGGAGAGAAATCTACGGCCACGGTTTATTTTGTAGAGAGGACTAGCATAGATGAATGCCAAGGCTTCTCATTATGAAAGATAACGGGCCCCACTCAGATCTACGGCTGCATGAAGGGTCGGTCGTGATCGACGGTTGAGAACATGTCACGATCTAGAATTGCCCACGGTGTTCAAAGGAGAAAAGTTGGCACCATGATGTCTATTGTTTATATTTGTAAAATGTGGCGATAGTTCCACTCACTATATTGTTAATGCATGATAGTGACTTGTAACAATTTTCAAATAGGTAGTCTCAGCATTAGAATAATATAAATACACTCCCGATAGAGGGAGGAAAGGAGTTGGTTGGATCGGGAAACATTTTAGGGCTGAGGCTCTCCATTGTAAATAAGATTTGATGCATGTGTTATGAATAAAATTGTAGAGGAGGAGTTGTTTCTCATGGTAGAGATTCCTGTGTCGTTGCTTTTCCCAATATGTATCTTCTTTTATGTGCAATGTGTTTCCTGTTTTCACTCCAGTTTGTTGATTGCTTTCATGTATGCAACTTAGTGTATAGCAGTTAGGAATTCATACTCATTATGCTCCAACTGTTGTTCCAGACATTTATCAATTGTTCTTCTAAAGTTGCATGGAATTCATCTCACTGGTGCTCCACGCAATGGGCTGTTCTCTCTCTTGTCCTCCAATCACCCACTAAATATCTCATGATTGGGAGATCAGCGGCTACCTTGCCTCTGTTTGCAACCCCACACCATTTTTTTCCTTATGCAAGTGTTTCCTATGCAGGTTTTTTGACTCCATTTCCAATGGTCCCTTACCCCGATAATCCCACCTTACATCTCACCTTGGTACACTTTGTCCCATTTAGGATCCTAGCCCCCTGATTAACCTTGACTAAAAATATTACGTGGAGTAGACTCCGAAGACAAAACGAGAGATCCCTCTTTGACTGCACAGGGACGGAGGCACAGCCTAAAGTAGTTCTGCTGTTACCCAGGAGTGGGCCTTCCACAACATTTGGGCTCAATTCCGGTGCTAACAAACTGGTGCTGTTGCTGAGGATGAGTTGAATATCATCCCTGGAAAGAATGACAAAGATTCAAAGGATAAATTATTTCTATGGGAAAACAGAGATTCTTGCATGTGCAAAAGGTTGTATCATTTTCCCTGGTGACTCCACTGAAAGATTTTGGAAGGTGACTCCACTGGGGAGACTGGTGGTCAGAAAGACAAATACAGGGACAGGTCTCAAATCTTCCATGGATTTAATGAAGGGTTTAGATATTACTGTTGATGGTGAACAATGGCCAGACATCAAGAAGTTCATGTCTCTTTTCACCTGGTGACTCCATCTGCGAAGGATCCATTCTTCATAATGTTCTATGGCAGCTCCACTATCAAAGGGGTTTGCAAAGTTTGAGGATCTGATTCAGTTTCTCCAACATCAAGATGACTTCTTGGGCTGCAAGGTATGCTCCTATGAATCTTGTTTCCATTCCTGGTTATCTCAATAAAATACCTCTGGTAAATTGGCAAACGTATCTTCCAAGATTCAATGATGAAAAGGGTGATGATGCTGCCATCCATTTATTTAGATTTCATAAGCATATACATAAAATGGGCGTGGGATTGCCTGAAGATTCTTTAATGAAACTGTTCATGTTTAGTTTAGAAGGATATGCAAGGTATTGGTATGAGGGATTTCCAGCAGGGAGTTTATTCTCCCTTAAATACTTTCATACCATATTTCATGAACATTTCGAAAGGAATTATCCTTCTTTGTTGTTACTTCAAGATTGTTGCACACATGATAGAGAGTTCATTGAAAATGTGAAAGATGAGTGTGGTGATGATCAGTATTTGGATGAAGAGGTTTTATATATCTTACATGAATATTCATCTCAAAAATAAAGACAAGCCAATTTCCATGATATTCAAGAAATTTCCCAGCAGTTAGTACTGTCTTCCTTGATTGAAGTTGACATAGACCAAAGCTCAGATTCAACCAGTTATATCTCTCTTCCTGAAACTGATGATGATTTGCAGTGTTCTTGCCATTCTTCGTGTGACCAAGAGGGAGGTTGCAACTGTCAATCAAATCCTTCCTCATATTATTCAACTTCCAAATTTTTGTTACAAGAAGAGGCCTCCCCTTCCCATTAGAAAATTCCTTTTCGCAACTGCAATCTCTTGAAATTTACAATGCTTGTGTGATTGATTACACAGAAGATGAAAATTCTGGAAAATCATAGTCTTGTAGTCCCTCCACATGTTCATTTTCTGAAAATGCAAGTAAAGAGAAATCATATTTTGAAATAGTGGTTGAAGGAAGACCTCTTCATGTTGATCAAATTCAAATTTCACCTAAAGATTTACATGAATATATAAAGCTCTCTTTGCTTGAAGAAGATGATCAGCCTAGTGATTTGAAAGGAGATGGGTGTACTGATTTGTTTTCTGAAGAGTTCAATCAGCCTGTCACAATTTCTATTAGTGAAGAAAATTTCATTGCAATCCAAGATCAAAAGTATGAAAACATAGTGGAAACTGAACATGTTGAAGATGATTGTTTTCCGTTGTGTTTTCCTTCATTTGAGTGGTTAGAAAAGGGACTTAAAGTTTCTGATCACAAACATAAATTTGATATTGTTGATGAATGTATAAATTTCCTTGGAATGGATGATGAGCAAGAAGGGCAGTTATGCAATCAATCCCAACCTTTAGAAAAACCAGCAGTATGCCATGAAGAATTGAATAACGAAGAAGAAGATAGGGGTTCTCAAATGGATGTTTCTTTTTGTTTTTCAAATTCAGAAATTTTTTGTCGAAAAGAAGTCTGTTTGCTTGATCATATTGAGGAATGGAGTGGTGTTTCTTTTGAAATGCATGAAAAGAATGAAGTTGTCAAATCAGAAATTTTAGATGAAGTTGTGGATGTCTCGCTGTTATGGAGAGAAATTCCTATGGCTTGGGGTACCACAACAGACAGCTTGACTCCAGAAATCAATCCTTTCCAATATGCAATAGAAATTAAATATCTAACACTAAAGGATCAGACCTCATACCTTATTCCAGACGGTTGAAGTAGATCCTCATTGAGATTTCCAACTCCAGCTTGAATTGATATATTACTTCCTCAACAACAAGTAAACAATACAAGCATAATTTATATATTGGTGTTATATCTATTCTAGCATATATAATCAACAATGTATAAGCATTTGAAATCATCCAATGGATAAAATATTCATTCAAACATACATGATTGGATAGGAAAAGATATTTCTATTATTATAAAATCAGAGATTACAATGGATACAACCTCTGTTGGAACGTTTGCGAATCGGAGAAACTGAATCCCCCACTTGGGCCTCCACCACTTCAATCCTCCATCTCTCGATAGCAAGCTCACAAGCAAAAGGAAAGCTTGGGAAGAATACAAAAGTGCTCCAAGGGACAAAGGGATGCAGACTCAAGCATAAGTTCCAGAAACAATGGACTATAGTTTCTTTGCTCTCAATTCTCTCTTATGCCTTCAATGTACCAAAGAGTTCCTTATATAGCTTTTCAAAGGGGTAATGAAAGGTCGAATCTGAGCGATCTCAAGGCATATGGAAGGCCAGGAGTCAAGTGAGTTGGATCCATGTTAAGGAAAACTCCAAAAGGATTTGGATTTTGTACACATCCCGATGTACGCGGTTTTAGTGGTCAAACCCGCGTATATACGCGATCAGAGGTTTAAAAGTCGCGTGTATCATTTTTCACATGTTTTTAGGGATGGTCAAGGAAACATCAAAGGACAAAAAATGGTCCAAGGGGTCCAAGGAGTCTACAGAGGGACAGGGGAAAGGCCATACAAGTGTGATTCACCTGGAGTGGTAAAATCCGCTATAATAAATGCCCCATAATGTGTAAGGTCAAGGGGGTCATACGATGGCCGAAATACATTATAAGTCCATCCCAGAAGTGGAGTGATGAAGAATCCCAAATGGAAGACCAGCTGCCCAACCAGCATAGTACAATGATACAACTTTTCACATAACTGCAAATACATATAGCAGTCCCGGATACATAAGAGCACAATGGCCAAGATATCACATAAGTGGTCATCGCCACGTACAATATACATAGATCAGAATCTCTGTGATGAAGATATACAAAGGACCATGATCTCCATAATAGCTGAAGATATAAAATGGATCAAGATCTCCATAATAGCTGGAAATGTCTGACATATACTGGAATCAAGTCATGAGAGATGAAATCTCATGAACACTGGCATGATCAAGTAGGTAGCATATAAGAGATGCCACCAGTCTGGAAGGTCTTCTACACCAACCGCTACGAGTACATGTCCTACTATGTGAATAGAGGTGTCCAGGTCAAACATAGTAGTCCATTGTCTAATTACTAGTCATCAATGTATACCGTTAACAGATGCGAGATCACCCACCGATAATGAAAATGGGAATCAAGGTACTAGAGTGCAAACTAATAAGTGTGAATAAATGTGTTGAGGTTGAATACTTGAGAGGATCCATCGATCAGGGGACATTGATGTATTCCCAAAGACTGTCGATGGTGAGAGAACCTACCACTGATGACTACAAGTCTCAAGGCACTCAAAATGACTCTAGATTCCAATCCCAAAATAAATGATCTGAAGTTGATGGGATGAAATCCGGTGGAAGGAGGGCATTAAGGAATCCCCCATCATCCAACACGAGGTACTTAGCAAATCTGTATGATGTGGAAGGACTCGATCATAACGTACACGAACCATTAACTGTATCAGGAATGGCCGACATGCAAAGTCAAGATAAATGAGGAATGGCCGACTCAGGTTTCAACTTCCTTCGAACAAGAGCATAACGACATATGGTGACTAAATAGAGGCAGCATAGACTTGATATACAAACTGGGACATCTTTACGACATAGGAGGAATCGATAGAGGCTCCATAGGGACTGGAAGCTTAACCAGTCGGTGGAGATAAACTCAGATAAACGCGTACAGCTCCTAAAGTCAAACTATAAACCCAACCAACAGATGTGGTATACAGTGCTTTGTTCGAGGCGACATGACTTGACAGCTGCCAAAGATAACATCTTTCCTTGTCTAGCTTTTTGGTTTTTTAATTTTTTTTTGGACTTTTTCAAATATTTAAAAAGCTTGAAAAAGAATAAAAATGCTTTATAGTTATAGACTAGGAGGAGACGAGTGTCATAGGGGAAAACAAACTAGTTCCAAGCAGTGGAACATACCTATGCTCAATGCAAGGACACATGTGTAGGATATCGACACTCGGGGGAAAATCCCCTCCCGGTAAAAAGGGAATCAAGCTACAAAGGATATATAAAATGGCTCTGCATGGCTAGACATGAGACAATCTTGGGCTATATGGCTGAAACGCAATGTCAGGGAAGCTGGCATAAAGCTCAATAAGGCAGGAAAAGCTCATGATAATGCAATTACAACTTGACATACGGGAGTCTTGAGGGACATAGGACAACAAAAAGATCAAGAGGAGTATGAGGCTCTTGTGAAATGTCATGGAAATACTATACAATGGACTCCCACACCCTAAAAGACAAAACGTCAGCATGGGTACCAAATGCAAATAAGGTGCTAACTAGGGTACCCATGCAAGGTCAAAATCTACCACTCATATCATGCCACTTCTAAAATAGCAAGAAGGTTCTGTGACATAATAGAGTGGGTTCGTACCTAATGCTATGATGAAACGGTCATAAGGTCATGCAAAATGCCAATGGTGATGAAAACCTAACCTATATGCTAGTTTAGACATGATACCTGAAATTGGCACGAATGGGTCAATCCAACAGCTGAAATGGTACTCGAAAAGGTCTCCTACATCATAAATTAGGTAAAAAATGGTTCAAAATGATTAGAAATAGTCCAGACTATAGGAAAGGGGGTAAAAATTTTCAAAAATTTGAAAAATTTCTATAAATAGTAAATATTTCAAAACATTATAAAACATTTGAAATTTTTACCCAATTGAGCTCATATTTTCAATAGTGAATTCAAGGAGATCCAGCCGACGGAACCCACTACCGTTTCTTCCAGGTACTTACCCATGCTCTTCTCTTCCATTTCAATGCAATTTTTATCAAATTCCATGGTCATTTGATGTTTCTAGGCCAAACTAAAAAAGGCGCTGCGGCCCACGTGGAAATCGAGGGTTTTTCCACGTATAGGGCTGGCTATACGCGGAAAATGACCCCAAACCCACGTACATATGCAGCTATTTGTAAAACAGTTGCATATGCGGCTGTGCATAAGGTTTTTTGAGTAATCTAATGGGAAAACTTGCAATTTTTTGTGCAGGATGGTCCTAGAATGGAGAGAGCGTGAACACGGTGATGTAGAGGAGGCAGTAAGGGCTAATCTAATGGCTCAATAAGCACTATGTGCATGTGAACTCTATAAGTTTTGGTGTATTGGAAGCTTAAGGGCCAAACCAAGACTATTGCAGATGCTGGTGGATTACTGGGATCCAGACTTTGAGTCCTTCCAGATAGATGGGATGTCCCTCACCATAGAGGTGGAGGACATATACTTTATTACTAGACTTTTTCGACGGGCAGAAGTAGTGAACCTTCATTCTCGTGGTGGGCCTGTAGGTGGCCTAAATATCGATGATTACATTGTGGTGTACTGCTATCCAGACACAGAGAAGGTGGGGAGTCAAGTCCCAACCAACTCTATACAGGTGCTAGGCCTAAAGGCCATTTTATTGACATTGGGTAGGATAGCAGGCTTGGCTTCACTCCACCAGGCCTCGAAGCCTCTGATGTTCTATGTAGTGGAGTGCATGAGACCCACAATATATGACTGGAGCACTACACTACTGAGCAACATGAAACATCAGCTCAGTGAGTGTAAGGCAGGTAGAGTGCAGAACTTCAGGTTCAGTAGCATATTGAGCATGTTTTTCTTCGAGTGTGTTCCAGGATTGAGCCCCAGAGTTGACGTTCCTCTTCACGGGGTCCGAGATCCGGCCCAACGGCGTTGGGCAGATGCTATGCGCAGACTAGGGGGAGGTAGGGTGGCCAACCCCTATCCAGCTGATTTATTTCCATGGTGGCAATGACAGATAGTTTCCATCGATGACTACCCCTATGCAGGGATAGATTTTCGGGGGGACTCGGATATGCCGCTACCACCAGGATCGACATATGGTGACATAGGTAATGAATCTCGACCCTCTTTTAAAATTTTGAGTTATTTAATTTTTTTGTGTTTTCTGATTATATGGAATCAAAAGACGTATTTTTGTGTCACAATAAATAGTGACATCTACCATTTGCAGGTAGATGCGGGACCACGACAGCCTGAAGGCTTCCCTTATCACAGACAGAGGGGAAGAGGAGATGATATCACGGGTGTGGATGTAGAGCAGACGCTCTAGAGCATTCATACCAACTTTGTTAGGCTGACACACAAAGTTCCCATGGTGCAAGTCGAGGACTTTCCTGAGGATATGCAGTGTTAGGTGGTGGGTGTACCACGAGCATGGGTGCGATTGTTCCGACGACTAGCTATATCCGTAGTGACCTTCCATGACCACAACCCCTCTCCTCCTCCATAGGCTTAGAGACCTGGGAGTGACACATTTTGTATTACCGTGTATTATATTCTGGTGGTGCGAGAGCCCCATTTTTGTATCATGACACTATGTATTATCACATTTTGGATGTTTATAAAAACTCTTATGATGATCGGTTTATTTATTTACATGTGTAAAAATTTGTGTTTGTGATGAATTTATTGTGTATGAAACAAATTCCAATCTAACACGTAGTTAGCATATGATTCAGCAACTTGATTATTAATTCTTGGAATATGTATGTATGTTATATTGTCAAATTTCCGTTCTAATAATCTCACACGTAAGAATCTTCTTAATAACGTCAGATCTCTAACATGGTACAAACCATTAAGCTGTGACACTACTAACTCCGAATCAAGACGTACCTCAAGAGAAAGAACACCATGTGAAATGGCATCCTGTAAAAGCTCGATAACGGCACTATATTCAACAACATTGTTGGAAGATGGCTATAGACATACACCTCCTGAAGACAGTACTTGACCCATAGGAGTATAAATCACCCAAGCAGTAGAGGCCGAGTGTTGAGTGTGATGGCTCGCACCATCTGCGAATCCTATGTAGGTGGAAGATTCCATTGACATTTTCCAAAAGAAACGGAAACTAATCACAAACCCGATCACGATAAGAAAAATACCTAACTATGCAAACTGTACAATAATATACAATAACCATCCTTGGCTGAAAATCATGCATAGTACTTCTTGAGATAGAGCCCATTTCTAGGCTCCGCTAAGCCTGTTCCCTCATAATCCACTAACTCATAAGCACCCTTCTCTAACACACCTTTGATGATGTAAGGACCACGCCACATGGGGTTAAACTTTCCTGCCCCCAAGGGTTCTTTCGGTTGATCCCACAAAAGGACCAAGTCTCCCTCACTAAACCTCCTTGGACAGATAGACTTATCGCATTGGACCTTTACGCGATGTTTATTTACTTCGAGAGCCACCAAGGAATCTCGACACTTCTCATCAAGTTGCTCAAGGTGGACCAAATGCTCCTCCAATGGTGAAGTGTCTGGTAAGAGTTCTATAGATAGCTTCAAAGAAGGAACCTAACATTCAACCGACAATATCGACTCCACTCCATGTACAAGTTGATATGGAGAAAAATCTGTGGCAGTCTTAATAGCGGTTCTATATGCCCACAAAGCAGGATATAACATGATGTGCCAATTATTCTTGCTCTGCATGATGGTTCGTTGGATAATGGATTTGAGTGATTTATTCACTGCTTCTACCTGTCCATTCACCTGAGGGTAGTAAGAGGATGAATGCTCTTGCTTGTACCCTAACTTCGATGCCAACTCTTCCATCATATGATTTTGAAAGTGCGAGCCATGGTCAGTGACAAGCTCTTTCAGAATCCCGAACCGAGTAATAATATGGTTGAATACAAAGTGTGCGGCTGTCTCACTGTTGGATTTAACTGTAGGCATAGCCTCAGCCCATTTCATGAAGTAATCAACAGCCACTATGATATGATGATGCCCCCCATCCAAAGCTAGATTGCAATCCATAAAATCAAGCCCCCACTTAGTGAAGGGACCGACGGTGATGATGGGATGTAATGGGGTAGGTTTCGAGCACATATTATGTGAAAACACTCGGCAAGGGTGGCACCTCCTGACCGCATATACACAATCCTTAAAGATCGACAACCAGAAATAACCTGATCTTAAGATTTTTTGGGCTGTAGAAAGCCCAGATAAATGACCACCACACGCCCCTCCGTGGCAATCATTCAACACTACCTCAGCCTCTTCATGAGTTAAACAACATCGTAAAATGGAATCTACCCCACAACAGTACAAAGTGTTATCCACTATGAGGTAATTCTTAGACACGTGATGTAATTGCCGTCGTTCATCCCGTGAGAGGTAAGTAGGGACCTTCAATGTTTGTAGATATATAATGATATCCCCATACCATGGGTCTAAAGTTGAGATTAAGAAGATGTTCTCGTCGACAAACGTATCTTCACAAACCAACTCCTCGGCCTCGCTTGGGAAATCCGATATAAGCTATGCAAAAATTAACGATTTCTTCGATTTCGCTGAAAAAAATTCGAGATCGAATTCTTGTAGGATGACAATCCATTTATTATATTTTCCCCCAATCATCCTTCGAGTGAGGACGAATTGAAACGGATTGACATGGGCTACAACCAAAGTCTGGCAAAGGAGAATATAATGTATCAACTGTTGAACCGCATATACAGTGGCTAAGGCAAGCTTCTCAACATGAGAATAATGAATCTCTGTGTCAATAAGGTTTTGGCTCAAATAGTATATGACATGCTCTTGGAGCTCCTCAGTCTCTTGAACCAAAACCATCCCAATCGTCTCCATGGACGCAACAACATAAAGTAGAAAATCATGGCTATAGTCTGGGGGACTAATCACAGGGGCTGATGCTAGGGCTCGCTTGAGCACATCAAAGGACTCCTGGGCTAGCTCATCCCAACAAAAGGTGGTGTCCTTCTTCAAAAGACACATGAAGCCTCTAGTCAAATTGGTAAAGTTGACAACAAATCTCCATAAGAAGTTTGCCATGCCTTGCAAACATTGAAGATGATGAATATTTTTCGGGGGAGACAACTGAAGTATTGCCTCAACCTTCAAAGGGTCGACTCTTATACCCTCTTTAGAAATGATGAATCCTAACAAGCGACCTGACTTCACACAAAAGATGCACTTATGGGGATTTAGCCTAACCAAATAATGGCAACATCTTTCGAATACCAATCTCAAGTGATAGGAATGACGCATTCTCATACGAGAATGAGTAGCAAGGTCATCCAAAAATACTTCGATAATCGACTTGAGATCATGGAAGATCAAGGTCATTGCCCACTAAAAAGTAGCTCCAAGGTTCTTAAGTCCAAAAGGAATTTTTCGATATGAAAAAGTTCCCCAAGGAAAAATAAATCTAGTCTTTTGTTGGTCCTCAGGTTTAATTTGTATCTGATTATATCCGGAAAATCCATCTATAAAGGAAAAAACCTCGCTCCCCGCACACTCATCCAAAATCTGATCAATAAATGGCGTGGGGAAATTGTCCTTAGGACAGGCACGATTTAAATCACGGAAATCAGTACATATGCGAATCGCTCCCTGCTTCTTATCCACTAGAACGGGGTTTGAAACCCACTCCGTCAAGGGAACGGGATAGATAAAACCGGCTTTCAACAGTTTCTCTATCTCTGCCTTAATGGCGGGTGCTTTCCTAGGATTGACTGCACGTAAACGTTGTCGAACATGCTTAGCGTTGGGATAAGTCTTAATCTCGTGTTCGACAATCCAAGGGTTGATTCCTGGCATTTCGTCGTAAGACCAAGCAAAGATATCACAAAATTCTTTGAATAGCTTGGTGTATTCTAGAATCTCAGCATGGGAACATTCTACCCCAATATAAACATTCTCTATCTCGCCAGGATCGCGAGAGCTATTGATAGGAATCATTGAAGATATGTTTGCCATGTTTCCATCAGCCATCAGACCAGGAGAGCTTAATGGAACCATAGGACTACCAACTCTCTCACTAAGAACCGCCCTAAAGTCCTCACGCTCCAAGTGGTCAAGATCGGGAAGAAAGTAAGATCTATGATGGAGTTCCTCCCATGGTGGCTCAACTCTCGACATGGCCTCAATAATCGCTTCATCCGAAGGGAACACAGTATCAAGGTAGTCGTGTGTGTGAGAAGAATACATTGCCCATGATGGAAGCACATAAGGGTCCTCCTCCTCTGTCCGTGAAGAGGAAGGAATAGGCTCTACAACAGACTCAATATTGGCTTGATAAGCTATCATAGTTGTAGGCAATAGCACGTTTGTCATGATGGGTTCACTCGGAATAATCGGTGTAGGAAGAACCCAAGGATCTTCCATATGACTTGTGCGAAAAGACACCGACCTCGTAGATGTCAAATCCTCACCAGAACTAGACCCTATCATAAGGATTGGTGCAGGACAACTAAAGCTTCCCATGAGGGATGGATACATGCCTACACCCACACTCCCAGTTGCCAACTGAGAGTATTCAAGGATCGGGATTGAAGGTCCCGAAGATGTGGTAACAGACGAATTCTTGAATGTCATTTGATCAATGGTGACTATATTCCTATTCAATGGAAAACATACAATGCAAAATAGGGAAGAATCAACGGCTTGCATACTGTACATCCAATTCCTACCCAGCAAGAGATTGTAGTCAAGGGGCGCATCAACCACCTCGACCTCTATCGCAACGGTCTTCCCTCCCAAACAGACCTTAAGGGAAGGAAGGATCCCATGCATCCTAAACGATCTCCCATCAAATGCAGTTAACATGGTCACTTATTTAGACAGCTCAGGGGAACCTAAAACCTTCCAACATGATAAAGACATCATAGAAGCGGCAGTGCCTTCGTCAATCACAGTGCACTTGACGATCATGTTAATACATTCTATGTGAATCAAAAGAGACACATAGTAAGGCAAGCGAGGCTGAATTCCTACGGTTTCAAATTTAATCACGGAGGAAGAATCATCATCATTCACACCAAGGGCAGAAAGAAAATCCTTCCTTTGTGAAGGAAAACTCTAAAGCACTTCCAATGCAGACATCGCACAAGGAGTATGGCCCAAATCCTCGACAACTGAATAGCTCTGGGCGGCTTGGGCATTTGGATTGTGCCTCGAACGCTTAAGGACTCCCTTAGGAATGTGAGGTGTAGCTTTAGGTTTATCCACAGGTTTCTCAATACGCAAAGGATACCCTGGTGGATCAGGTTCCTTTCCTAGGCTGGGTTGTGATGAACCATAGTCCTTTGCATGGGTCACAAGTTTCGCAGCATGTACCATATTTAATGCAACCACGACCACTACCCTCCGGTGGATATTGATCACCACCAGACTAATCATGGGTCCTCGAGTTCATATTTTGATTGTGAGGTAAAGGGTTAGTTAGCATAGCTGGTCCCTATGCCAATAATATCGAGGCTTCATTGATACGAGGGCACAAGTAAGTGAGGTGATCATCCTTACACAACTTGCAAGGGAATTTAACCTTACGTTTAGCTTGCTTGTCCCCCCCAGCAGCACATACATTCTTTCCATTATTATTAGCATTCTCGTTCCTATTCCCACCCTTATGATTATTCTTACCCTTCTTTTTATTCCGTCCGAGCTGTTGGTTACCCTTCTGCTTTGACGATTGTATTGAAAGCACACTCGCCATTTGGGTGGGTTGAGATGAAGCCATAGCTTGTCCTGAAGCAGATTGGTTGATTGACAATTAACTAACTTGTTTTGCAACCGAATCCGCAGGTTTAGCACTTGCACAACCAACAATTCCATCGGCATGTGGTCCAGGTTTAACTTTGGGGTCGAAACTAGAACGCGAAGCGTTGGGAATGATCTCATATAACAAACCGGACTGAGCATAAATCAAGTCCAGTTCCTGTGCCCTAAAAATTGCTTGTTCCTCATTCTGCACTCCGGATGTAGAAACATCCTTCGCTATATACGGCAATAACGACTTAAGGAACCATTCGAGAAGGAATTGCAGTGGTATAAAGGCTTTAATTTACCTCTTCTGTCTACACCACTCTTCGATGTGATCCGAGATATGTGTGGCTTTATCCTGCTGAAATGTCAACAAGAGTTCAGTACCAATGTCATAACACATTGGTAGCTGGAATTGGTTATGAAAAGTCATCGCTAGGTCATCGAACAAAGAGAATGCCCCCATAGGTATCTCTATATACCATTTCATGGCAGACCCTATTAGGGTGCGTTGAAATAGCCTTAAACAGATGGAGTCCCGGTGTAAGGAATTCGAAGAGCACCATAGGTGAAAAGTAGTGACGTGTTCGGTCGGATCCTCTCCCGGTTTTCCCTCGAACTTGGGTATGTCCGAGGGAAGCTTAGTAGGGACAACCGGCCAAGCCGGGTCATGAGCTGCAGGATCATTTGTCAATCTCAACAAGTCAGGAAGATTCAACGTTGCGAGGAAAGGGAGCCTAGGATGATGAGGTCGATGGACTGCTCCTTTATAGTTCTAATTCACATAGGTCTGATTACCACCATGGCCTTGGCCATAGTGCCCTCCTCCTGTTTGACTCATATAGGGTGGTGTTAAGTCATGAATTTGTTTTCTTCAGTCTTATATTTTTGCTTGTGATTTTTGTTTTAATCTTGCTCATTTGCTTACTTTTAGGAAATTTTGGTTTAAAGTGAAATTTTGCTTTTTGCTTTTAGGTTGTCATTATGTTTTGTTTTTCTTATGGTTTTGAAGGGTTCTATAGGACATATGTTGATTAAAGGTTTCACAAATAACACTAGGATCAAAGTTTACCACATAAACCTTATTTAAAATGGAATTAATGACTAAAAAAGCGCCAAATTTGATTTTAAAACATTCTTGTAGTGCAACGGTTAAAATTATACACTGCGGCACTACAAGAATATCGTGGGTGCTAAATTTGCCGGTTTTTTCGCCAAATTCTCCAATGATTTCGCTCCTGGATGACTAATCACATGTGTAGACAAGTTTGATTCGTGTTTCATCAGAAATAATCATGTAAATAGGTGTGGTCTATGACGTGAAAGAGATCGTGGCAGTCAGAAGTTAGAGCTCGGCGTATCATGATAGATAGAGGAACGAGCTGAGATTGATGGGAAAGAAGTTCTCCACATAGGCATTACGAAGTTGGAGGCGAAGTGGAACGAAGAAAATTGCTAAAAAACCGAAATTTACAGTTGCAGAGGGAATTTAGGGTTTTCTCAGTGCGCTAGTTGGAAGCAAACTGAAGACTTGAAGACACATGGACAGTTAAATTTGACATTCAAATAGTCCAAGGATTAATTTTAAACACCTAAAACAAGCCGGGAGTAAGGTATCCCGCGTAAACTTGGTCGTGGCCTGCTAAATTGGGGTTTTTTCCATTAAGGCTTGTTATGTTAAATTGATTAAGGAAAACATAAATTCATGTTTTTAACAAGCTCCCAACAGTGAAAGATCGGTCTAAAAGGTCGAAATGAATATCTTGAATGTTAGTTAAGTTCAGCAGCAGCTTTGTTAAAGACTTTTGGTGCTCTGTTCGACCTAAATTGCCCAAGTTCAGTACAAAACATTTCCTGCATTGACAATAGAACAGATTGTTAAAAATTGAAAGAAAACAGCCAGGGAGAATCCAAAAGAAAACTGACTGTTAGTACTCTGAAAAATTGAAGGAAAAAGGGATGTTAGGTCATTAACAGGGTCTTAAAATCACACAGAAACAACATTCAACCATGGGAAAGCAGATGAAGAAAAGTGGGAAGACCAACAGGGATGAACCCACTGAACTGAATTAGATTGACAAGTTTCCTGGATGTGCAGAACTCTTTGAGAATGCTGGATGGTTGGATTTCTTTAAGAAGATTTATGGATATAACACCGAAGTTTCTCATAAATTTTCTCAATGTTATAACCAAGATACAGTATCATTTGACACTCTAAAATTCAAATTAACTGTAGAGTTGGTGGCTGAATCAATAGGAGTTAGGAATGAAGGAAAGCTTTGGTTCAAAAATGTGCCATTTACCTTCAATGCCTAAAGGTACCTTTTACCTGGCATTATTCCAGACTGGAGTAAGGGAGTGCTTATCTAGAATTTCAGAGCTGAATGGGTAGAGCCCATCAAGATTCTACAAAGTTACATTACTTGTGAAGGGAGGTATGCTTTTGTCTTCAAGTATCATTTCAGGTTCTTACAGCACCTTGCTGGTGAATCAAGGATGAGTCTCCCTTTCTTCTTGTTGAAGAGTTTGCAGAAAATTTCAAGCAGGATTAAAGAGCATCATGATCACACTGCACAGTCCATTTTTCATCATGGATTGATCAAGCTTATTATCAGCACTGTTCTGCAAAGAGAAGGGAAGACTTGGGACTACTTTCCTTTTTGGTATGGATTCCAAATTAACCAGGAAGGACAGCCTACCAAAAAGCATGTTGATAAGGGGCAAGCCCTAATTATAAAATTAGGACAAAAGGTCAAGGTTGAAGATAAAAAATGTGTCAAACTTGAGGAAGTGGCATAACTTTCAAAGGGATATTTGGAATCTCACCAGCCTTCAGTTGACAGTAAGATCAATGGTTTGTTGTTTGTTAAAAAGGAAACCCAGCCTGTGCAAAATAAGGCATCAGCATAAACATTCATGGATGAAAAAATTGTTTTCACAGAGAAGGTTACAGTAGAGGAAGAAGATACCAAGGTCCAACAACAAAGCCCAATTACCATTTTATTTGAAGATGAAGGATACTTGTTGGAAGGAGATGAGATGACTGTCAATGTTGAAACTAGGGTTGGCACACACAAGGAATTCTACAGTTAAGAGGATAAGACAGTAAGGCCAAAGAAAAAGAAGATCAAGGTTAAAGCTATGGAGTTTGCCACAGTTATGCATCAAGGAAAAACTTTGAAGATGGTGGGAGAGCTTGCCCTAGGATGGAAACCCAAAACCAGACCCAAAAACAAATTGAGGCTGAACATGAAAAAGATGCTAAACCCTAAGTTAAACACAGAAGAAGTAACTATGATTGATACTTCTTCTTCAGATGAAAATATAAAATCTAGCAAAGGTAAAAGCAAAGGAAAGAAATCTTTGAAAACAGTAGAAGAGTCCAGCCTCACCGAAACTAAACTATCAGCTGTGTTTTTGGAATTAAGAAGTGAAATGTTGAAGGAACAACAAAAAGAAGAAATGGAAGCTTCTTTTTTAGAAAATAAGTTGTTAATGGATGGAAATGCACCTGATGAAACAGACAATCAAGAAAATCCAAGTGTACATGGTGTGTCTACAGAGCTGCTGCCTGAGGATGAGGACATCTTCAAAAAGCTAAACATCCCATGGCTGCCTAGTGAGCTACATAATACCACAGCAGGTAAGGCTTTTGACTCAGAAAAGGAGAATTTGCAAAGAACCATCAAACAGTATAATCATCAAATGGAGTACATGTAAGAAACAAATGATGGTTTGATCCTAGCTAATAGAAGACTCAGGGAAGACTTAGAAGAAGTGAATGATCATTACCAAGAGCTTATTGCAGTCTCCAAGGAGGCCCTGAAAAGGAAAAGAAGCACAGATTTACAGTGTGTAGAGCTGAAACTAACTATCAAAATCCTACAGCAGCAAAATGAGGAGCTTACAAGAAGGATGACAAATATGGAAGCTGAGCAGCAGAAAGCTAGGAAAAAGGCCCAAGCCTTAGATGGAATAGCTTTATTGGCAGAAGCTGCTAAAGACCTTTGAGTATTGTTAGTTAAGCAGTTACTTGTTATATTTTTGAGAAATAATTTATTTTGTGAATTATAATTTTGACATTATCCTATCAATGAGTAGGCTAGAAATAGTTAGGGTTTAGACCCTAACTGAATTTTGAAAAACAGTATTTAGGAAGATCAGAAAGAGAACAAGGCGTTCGATTTTTGGTTGGCTTAAGGAGGACCCTTGACTTGTTTACGAGCTAAGTACTTAAACTCTCTTATGTATTTGATGAACATAATTATGAAATATATGATCCTTTTTACCCTTCAGTCTGTGTTTTGGCTTCATTTCTAGCTTGTTTAGCTACACAATTGGTAAATTCATTGTTGATTTATGGTTTCTTTGCTTGTAATGCTTGCCTGTTGTGAATGAACTTCAAAGTTATATTCTGTTGGATACCTGGTTATTATATTATGCATCTCTGCTCTTATTTACTTATGATTTAGTTCCTATTTGGCTTATGAATGTATTCCCTTTGGTCACCAAACTTACAACCAGAAAAACCTTTCAAAAACCCTAAAACCTAGTTTTGTTTGATTGAATATTTGAGATTGTGTTGGCTTGTTTCTTTGTAGCCTGGAAACAATTTCTGGCACAAACATGTGGCATGGAAGCACCATAATGTGGTGGACTTTGACTATTCAGAGCTACAAATCCATAATTTGGAGAGTAAGCAGGTTCTTGATACCCACCGCCATAAGGTGAAGAACCCTGTCCATACTGCATCCCATAATAGGGTCCATAAGTCATCGTATGAGATGTCCCATGAGACGCTCTGTAAGTAGGAACATACGCTCCAGAAGTAGGAATGTGACCTCTAGAAGTATGAGCATGACCTCGTGAAACAACAGGTGGTGCATGGAGCTAAGACACTACCGGTCTAGTAACCGCAGTACAGACATAACTCGTAGCAACGTTTCGGCCCCAAG
Source organism: Pseudotsuga menziesii (assembly GCA_001517045.1). Classification (NCBI taxonomy): domain Eukaryota; kingdom Viridiplantae; phylum Streptophyta; class Pinopsida; order Pinales; family Pinaceae; genus Pseudotsuga; species Pseudotsuga menziesii. Next base: position 461,411 of record LPNX010783742.1, on the reverse strand, counting down.
GACCACATGAATGAGGTGGAGGGTGAACATTTGAAGAACTAGGGACATAGGACAAAGGGATCTATGTAATTAAGTACATACTATTCCCTATAGTTACTCATCTTGGATTTGGTATCCTAATAGGATCACTAACCCTAGACCTCAGAGGAATATGTGATGTAGCTTCCACCGCCGGGATGGAAGGTGCAATGTGACTAGTGCTCCCAAACCTCTCCGCATGGTAAGGAATGAGAGTGCCCCCAGGCATAGTGTTAGGCTCAAACTCAGACTCGAAATGAAATGCCAAATCATGTGTGGAAAAACCAGACATACCATAACTACCATAACTAGTGCTCGCGTGTTCGAAATGAGTCTCGTTATCCTCCGGCATTCCATACCGGCGATGCGTCGATGGGGAATCAACCCTAGAGTGAGTAGGTCTATCATGAAAGGTTCCTATCTCAAAAATCACAGGACCTAACTTAGTCAAATCGGGTGAAGGATCATAAGTAGGAGTAAACTCCCCATCTTCCACATGAATGGGAGAAGGTGGTTCAGGAATACCTTCAACTTGGTCTCTCATGGTGTGTGAATCAATGTGCAAAGTAGTCCGCCTAGAATTTCTATTTCTCTCTCCCAAAGGAGGAGGATATGTAGAAGGTAGAAGCCCTGCTAAACGATGAGAATGGAAAGGAGCCGCACCCGAATCCACAATGACTCAAAAAATATAAAAGACTCTCTATCTACGTAAACCCTAGGAAAGCTATCGTGCACAGAGAAATCACCAATAAAATCTAAAGCCAAATGCAAGCAATCAAGGGTAGGATAAGTGAGGTCCCAAATGAGGCAGGTATGTCTCACCTAGGAGAGGCTTGAGACTCCCATACACAACAAGCAGAGGTACGTAACCAATTATTGTGGCCCTTAGCTTCAACGCATAAAGCGACTGTGTTGTCTGACCCCAACCTGGCCAAGACACCTGCAGAATAACCCATGCAAAGTACCCCCTCGATATCCTAGGTAACGCCACTAAGGTCAACTCAATATAATCAATGCTCAGGTGGATAGTCGCAGGCATATTGACCTTATGGGCAGGGTAGCAAAGCCCGAAACTCTCGAAAGAGCCCCTAGATACGAATACAATCCTAGAAATATCTCCGGTGCTACTCAGTTATGACTAGGGGTCATGCCAATCAATAACTACTCACACTGCCTCGTGCTTAGCTTCCTTTTGAGAGGAGGATCTTGAGAAACACTGGTTATACCAAGGATTTCACACACTCACCTGGACAGACACATACATGTTGTTGTTTAGTGGTCTTGGAGAATTTACTCACAATGAACTATTCCAAGACCCTAAAACCTAATCTTGTTGGTGAACCCTATCAAATAAAATAGTGTAGTTCATTTTAATTAAGCGTTGATTTTAATTGGATTTATTACTCAAAAGAGGGATATGGTCGTGCAACTAATGGTGTTATGACACAACATGAAGTAAAATGCACACCTAACAATCAATGCAAATGCATTGTGTCCATGAAAACAGGGTATGCTACTATGTGAAATGCACGATTTTATTCAAATGATAAATGCAAGCTTTCCTATATGAACTTCTGACTAATACTCCAAAGAAAATCTAGTGCAAGTACTATGCAAAATGTAAAATGCAATGCATGATGATAAGCAAATATTTTTGGATTTTTTGAAATAAAATGAGATATAAAAAGAAAAAGAATGATTCTACAACCCCCAGACTCTGCAAGCACACTCAAGCAGTACTCAAGCAAAGCACTAAGGTAAAAGAAATCTAATGCACTAATCCCAAAACAAAAATCGAAAATGCAATGACAAGAACATTCTTAAAAAAGAAATTTACCCTAAAAAAAACTGTCTCTGGTCAGAAACAGAGGTGTATACAGACTCTGGCAGTATCAAAGGAGACTTAGCAATCATCAAAATTCACCCAACAACCATTTAACTTCCTCTAAAAGAAAACAATAAGGGCATACGTGATTGTTCGCAGTAAACCCTCGCGTATACACGGAAATGGCAGAGAAATCCGTGTGTATACGCGACTGTGAGCTCAAAACTCGCGTACAGGAAGAAAAGTGCATAAAAATCAAGGCAAACAGACAATCTAAGACAAAATTCACACCAATCAAACACTACCAGGAAAACATGCCCGTAGACCCGACACAGAAACAAGAGAGAAAGAGCAATTCAAAGTCATTGAATGCCGATAGAAAACCCCCAAAGGACAACTACTAGGAACTCCCCAGCGGAGTCGCCAATTCTATTACGGAGAGAAATTCCTATGGCTTGGGGTACCACAACAGACAACTTGACTCCAAAAATCAATCCTTTCCAATATGCAATAGAAATTAAATATCTAACACTAAAGGATCAGACCTCGTACCTTATTTCGGACGGCTGAAGTAGATCCCTGTTGAGCTTTCCAACTTCAGCTTGAATTGATAGATTACTTCCTCAACAACAAGTAAACAATACAAGAATACTATATATATTGGTGTTAGATCTATTCTATCATATATAATCAACAATGTATAAGCATTTGAAATCATCCAATGGATAAAATATTCATTCAAACATACATTATTGGACAGGAAAAGATATTTCTATTATGATAAAATCAGAGATTACAATGGATACAACCTCTGTCGACATGTCTGCGAATCGGATAAACTGAATCCCCCACTTGGGCCTCCACCACTTCAATCCTCCATCTCTCGATATCAAGTTCACAAGAAAAAGGAAATCTTGGGAAGAACACAAAAGTGCTCCAAGGGACAAAGGGATGCAGACTCAAGCATAAGTTCCGGAAACAATGGACTATAGTTTCTTTGCTCTCAATTCTCTCTTATGCCTTCAATGTACCAAAGAGTTCCTTATATATATTTTCAAAGGGGTAATGAAAGGTCGAATCCGAGCGATCTCAAGGCATATGGAAGGCCAGGAGTCAAGTGAGTCGGATCCATGTCAAGGAAAACTCCAAAAGGATTTGGATTTTGTGCACATCCCGATGTACATGGTTTTGCTGGTCAAACCCGTGTATATACACGATTAGGGGTTTAAAATTTGTGTGTATCATTTTTCACATGTTTTTAGGGATGGTCAAGGAAACATCAAAGGACAAAAAATGGTCCAAGGGGTCCAAGAAGTCTGCAGAGGGACAGGGGAAAGGCCATACAAGTGTGATTCCCCTGGAGTGGTAAAATCAGCTATAACACTCGCCTGGAAATTGTCACGAGTTTTCCTTGCATAGTTCTTTTGAAGATTAGTTTGACAGCGTGCAAGGGAATTTACAGTTGGGACAACTCTCTCATGGTAAGATAATGATAGACTTTTTTGAAAGTTGTCATGTTTTTTATGATCCAGTGGATGATTACAGAGATGAATTTTGCAGTGGTAATGGCTGGTTGTATCTCTACTATAAAGATCAATTTCTTTATTATAACTTTCTGCCATTAAGTCTGTCATCTATGTTTTTTATCAAGCATGAAGAGAAAGTTGGTTTATGGGATCATTTGCTTGAGTGGCTTCATTGGAGGTCGGAAGTTACTTGACTGAGCATTGATGCTTACTAAGTAGGTAGAATAGGTAGGAAAAAATAAGCTCAACAGTTATCGATAATTTCCTTCATTACTGTTTTAGATTGTTTTCATTTTTAGTTACCAGCACAGGTTTACAGTCACTAGCATGATTTGTAAGAGTGGCACGAATTCGCTGAAGCAGTAACTCAGAGTAGAATGGAGATTTCAAAGAAATATTGAAGGCATCCCAATGGTTTTGGCACTTGGTTTACGGGGGTTCTTTGCTACCTCACTGGGAGGATAACATCCCTCATGGAGCCAGTTCTTAACACTCCATTTTTAATAGTTGATTTGAGAGCCTTATAGGAGTTCGATGAGGGTCCCATTCCCATGAACTTCATGTGAACTCCCCTTCAGGTTATAAGAAGTACAAGGCAAAGGAGAAAATGGAAGGTGTGTTGAAGGCATTGAGCGAGACTCGAAATCAAAGGATGGGATTGATCGAAGGTAGATCGATGGCTCCAAACCATTTCGCGTGAGCGGACATGCTCGACCAAAGCCGCATTTCCAGATTGAAAAATGGGTTAAAGGTTGGAAACATTCTATGGTTGAGATGGGATCTGAGTCAGATCTATGTCCTCAATCAATTTCACAAGCCATAATTGCGCAGGTAAAACCGTGATTTCAAATCACGAAAGAGGGGTAGTGGTCATGAAGATCAACGGCTGTGATAAGAAAGGAGAGAAATCTATTGCCATGGTTTATTTTGTAGAGTGGACTAGCACGGATGAATGCCAAAGATTCTCATTGCGAAAGATAATGGGGCTCATTCAGATCTATAGCTGCATGAAGGGTCAGTTGCGATCGAAAGTTGAGAACATGTCATGATCCAGAACTTCCCATGGTGTTCAAAGGAGAAAAGTTGGTGCCATGATGTCTATTGTTTATATTTGTAAAACGTGGCAATAGTTCCACTCACTGTACTATTAACGCATGATAGTGACTTGTAACAATTTTCAAATCGGTAGTCTCAGCATTAGAATAATATAAATACACTCCCAATAGAGGGAGGAAAGGAGTTGGATGGACCAGGAAACATTCTAGGGCTAAGGCTCTCCATTGTAAATAATATTTTATGCCTGTGTTATGAATAAAATTGCAGAGGAGGAGTTGCTTCTCATGGCAGATATTCGTGTGTTGTTGATTTTCCCAATATGTATCTTCTTTTACATGCAATGTGTTTCCTGTTTTCACTCTAGTCTGTTGATTTCTTTCATGTCTGCAACTTAGTGTATAGCATTTAGGAATTCATACTCATTATGCTCAGGCTGTTGTTCCAGACATTTATCAATTGCTCTTCTAAAGTTCGGTGGAATTCATCTCATTGGTGCTCCACGCGATGGGCTCTTATCTCTCTCGTCCTCAACCGCCTACTAAATATCTCCTGATTGGGAGATCAGTGGCTACCTTGCCTCTATTTGCAACCCCACGCCATTCCTTTCCTTATGCAAGTGTTCCCTATGCAGGTTTTTCGACTCCATTGCCAATGGTCCCTTACACCGATAATCCCACCTTACATCTCACCTTGGTACACTTTGTCCCATTCAAGATCCTATCCCCATGATTATCCTTGACTAAAAATATTATGTGGAGTAGACTCCGAAGACAAAACAAGAGATCCCTCTATGACTGTGCAGGGCCAGAGGCATAGTCTAAAGTGGTTCTGCTGTTACCCGGGAGTGGGCCTTTCACAACCTTTGGGCTCAATTCCGGTGCTAACAGAAATAATCCCATGAACTAGAGAGACCATTCAAGGTTGTCATCACAATTTATATATTCTCCACTTCTTCATCTACTGCTTCAAGTTGTTCTTTGATCTAGGAGACCCTTGTGAAGTATGACTAGACGGTCTCCTCATTCTAGATCTGTACATTCTTCAACTGGCTCCTTAGAGTCATATTCCGGTTTATGTTCTTCCCTTCAAATAGTTTGGTTAGGGCATCAAACATAGCTTTAGGGGTCTTGAGGGAGGACACCTATGGTATGAGGTGATCCTTGATTGAATCAGAAATAATCCTCTTTTCCATAACCAACTTCTTCTTATGTAAGGCCTTAGCCTCATCTTCCTCTGGAACTGAAACCTCCTCATTGATGTAGGAGTCCAACTCATTTTCTTCTAGGACCAGGGAGATCCTATACTTCCAGGCTCAGAATTTATCAGCTTCCTGAAGCTTTTCATCAAGCTTGGTATGATGAGACATCTTAACTGAGAACGTCAAATAGAAATCAAAATATTTATATCTTACCAGGTCAAGATGTTGGATCTAGATTTGGAGTTGAATTTCTGTAGTGCTGGTTCAGGAGCAGATTAGGGTTTGAATTTCCTGGAGTTTTGTCCAACCAAATGCTTTGATCTTGATCTCTAAACTTAAATTTTGGGGAGGAGATCAATCCAGGCCTAGGCTCACTCAAAAATTCCACTTCTGTGGAAATCCCTAATTTTCGGTAGTAGTGTCGGGTCCAAAACTAAAAAAGCTCAGAATCAAATTTTGTTTGGACAGAAAGATGTGACCTAGGGAGGAGAGTTAGCCCAACTTTATTTTTCTAAAATTCTGTGGAGAGAGATCCAAAAAGTAGGAATCCCTAGTTCCCACAACTGCACAGTGTCTTCTTCTCAGGTTAGCTTTGATACCATGTTAGATTTTTAACATTAAACTAGCATTATATTAGGATCTTTTAACTGAGAGAATAATAAGCACATCAATCAAACACAAGAGACAATGAACACAGTGTTTTTCCTCAGGGAAACCATAAATGGAGAAAACCCCACAACTTCCTCAGAGATAGAATCAGCACCAAAAGTTTAACCCAAAACATTACGATGATCTCTTGACAATAGTAGCCTCTTTCTTTCTAGCCCCAGCAACTTCTTCTCCATTAGCTATGTGCTACAACTGAGTGTGAGTGAGTGTGTTATAAATAGAGAGGCTCACTCTCTATTTATACTAATTCTTGACTTGACAATAACTCACTAGGGCCAACTTCACTAGGTGAGTCTAACAACCCTAGGGCCCCGGAAGTACGAGGACTTTAACCCTTGAACAATAGGAGGGTTACCCACATTGACTTGACATGACTTGTTTATATTATAGAAACTCCTGATCAGAACATCGGGGCATAACATGACTCAATTACATTACATACACTTCCCGGAATAAACATCGAGGTACAATACATAAGAAATACAAGTGAATACATTCCGAAGTTACAATTACATCAACACATACCTTATGCCACAAAATACTTTTCCTTAGAAATAACAATCTCGAATGTGCATCTATACTTATGCATTCTTCTAAGATAATACTCTAATAAATTCTTGTTGAGTTGTGAATTCTACATGGAATGGGTGTTGACTTTTAAAGATTCATGAGACTCTTAGGAGTCCACAAAACCGTTCTCCCTAGAATGAGTCTGTTGAAAGTTGGAAGAATATGTATAGAAATAAAGTTACTTGTTAAACTTGTTGAAACATTAAAATTTATGTATGATGTAAAGAAATATCGATGGCCACAATTTACAAATAATATAGTTAGACATGTTTTTCAAATTTCCTCCTATAATAGGTAAAGAAATAACTCTATGTTCATATATTAAAAAATATATAATATACACAAATTTACTTGCATAATAAATTTTTATGTTTAGGTACATAACATCCTACATCCATCAATGGGAGCTACCTTATGTAACACGAATACTTTCTTTTAGAAATAACATCCCTACTTATGCATTGTCTTTACAAATTCTTTGAAGCTAATAACCTATGTGGACTAGCTACTATGGAAAGGAAAATATTGAAAAACAAATTGATATTGAGGGAAGTAAACGAACAAGTTATTATAATTGCATAAATGTAAAGGAAAATTAAAGGCATGCATTCAAAATGAAAGTTAACAAAAAACTACTTTGACTATAATATATAGTTTGACTAGTGGCATTGCTTTAGTTGGGATTACTAATAACTAAATCCAAGCACAAGTTTTATCCCCCCTTTTGTTGTATTTATGAAACTAGAGAGAAGGGATTTGGGATATATACAATACAATAATACCAAAAATTTAAGTATGAACTCACACATTCAAAAAACATTCAGAAAAGTATTGTAGAATAGAACAGAGGTCTAGGCAGTATTGTAGAACAGAGGTGTTGTATTCTCTCCAATATCTTGTTGCCTCCAAATGGGAAGATACAATTTTAATTACATAAAGGAATATTTATTGATGAACATATCATCCAAGATGGCATCAACACTATGCTCAGTCTCCCACATAATTCCTTTTGTTTGAGTTTCAATGGACTATGTGGGTGGTGTCTCTATGTAAATTTATTCTAATAAATTTACCATGGAGTTATGATATCTAAACTATTAGTGCTAACCAAGTCTTGGACTAGATTCTAAAAATATGATATTTGCAAGGGATTTCTTCCAAACTTCAAATGTGCCTACTATATAGATGCAATGATTTTCTCACTTTATTTATTTAGTACTATTCAAATAATCATAATGAAAATGAATTGATGAGCCATAAAACAAATATTTTGAAGGTTAATTTGATAATAAAACAACTATCTATCAAAATACAGAAATCATTGCCCTTACTGGGTAACATGAGTATATGATAACTACGACAAGGTTTAACACATAACCATCAAAACTATAGTACTTGGGCCCTTTCTTTACCACATATCCTGATGATATCAACTGCAACTCTTATTTTTCCTTAGCATGCAATTATTGGGCCCCGAAATGACCCCTTTTTTACCACCTTTACCTACCTCTTTTTGCCTCATCTTACTCCATTATGTACACCAAACAGATGTTTTCCTTCACTTGATACCTCACTTCATACAGGTATGGTTAATCATTGTCTTATCTTATTAATGCTTATGATTGTTGTAATCAGGGCTCTATATCTTGAATTATGCTAACATATGGTGGTTTTATAAAGATAATTCGAGTTGTAAAGGATACAGGTGTAGCAGGCTGAACATGCCAAGAGAGGGATGGACATTCATTGCTGAGATAATTGCCAATCATTCCATTGTTTCCCAAGGATCGAGGTCAAAGGGTACTATTCCATGCAAGCTATACAAAGGTGGTTGCAATAGGCTGCAACAAATTTTGATGCAGCAGTGTGCCGCTGCTCAAGGGTAGCTGCAATTGACGGAGTATCTTCTAGATTGATCATGATTGTCATTGCTGGCTTGAGTAACAGCCTTCCTATATTTTCTGCTTCTATCTTGCCACAACTGTAACAACTTATCATAATTGGGGCAGCCTAAAGATCATAGATCTTCATGGCTGCCCAATATTAGTGGGTAGAAGTTATGATTGTAACTGTATAAATACTGGGAACTATTCTGAGCAAGGGGTTGGAGATTAATTGATTTTATTTATATAAGCTGTGATAGAGGTTGTGTGTTCATCTCGCCATTTCAATACAAGGAGTTTGATTCTTCATATCTCGGCGTTTTAACGTGTGCCAACTCTAGCATCTTCGTGCGAAGGCTAAGCCCACCTTCCTACAGAGATTGCTGAGTTAATTAGGTATTGTATTTATTTTGCTGTGCTGTGAATATTATGATGAATTCATTTATTTACAGTAGCTGCAATAGTCATTGATTTATTATGTGTTCCTTTGAATGATCAGTAATTGCATTCCCTATAAACTGCAGTGGTGTGGTGTGACAGTCGACTATGTAGATTAACTTTCTCTTATGTAATTGTGTGATAGCTGTAACAGCCTTTCTCATCCCTAGTTCTTTCAATTGTTGTTTTCTTTAGATCTCTTTAGTTCATTCCTTTATAGTTATAATTGTGGAACTTAATTCCCGCACTTTCAATTCCTAGATTAAGTTGAATGAAGATAGTTGAGATGGATCTTCAAATGGCCAGGTAATTTAGGATTTAACTTTCTGCAAAAGTAATTTTAGATGTTTATTTTCTGAACCTCCCATTTCTAGATTAAGGATTGTAAGAAGGTAATTGTGATTCTGCATTATTAAGAAAATAAATTAGATTAAGTTGATCTTGGGATGAATTGGGATGAACAGGAAAGTAGGATAATTCATTTACAGTATCAGCTACTTAGTGTTTAAGCATATACAGTGCACATTATCTTTGAAATAAAACACTTCCCTGGGTTGACAATTTATATTGAACACTCTGTATGTTGGCTTTAATTAACTTTCATATAGGGTGCCCAACATTTTGGTGCCGTTGCCGAGTAAAGATAATTATTAGACATTGTAGTAGTTGTATCCAGTAGCTATATCTATTCATTTTTCTTCAGTTTTTAAGTTTGCATGTTTTGGTTTGCATGAATACGAGAAGGGTACAATGTGACATTCCTATAAATCCCAGAACCCCATAGAATACTAACATTGCAGGTGGTTGAGGCCATGGGAGAAATCCAACAATGGGAAGAAGGACATTCATTGATGATCTAGTTGATAGGACCAATTCTTCTACTGGGGATTGCCATCAGGGAACACCTATTAGAAGAAGCTCGGTTACCCTGGAGTGGCAGCATCAGTTTCCACAGTGGAGAATACAGGAGAATCTACAACACCCTCGGGTATCCCTGCATAGGAAGATAGATTTAGTACTGCGGGATCAACTGACCGAGATTTGATATATCACATTAATGGGAAGGTTTTGATAGAAGAGGAGTGGACACTTTTCCATAAACAATTTAACAATCAGTGGAAGAATGAAGAGGATAAAGCAGAAGAAGACATGAGCAATAGACGCGATCCAGAAGATCACGAAGAAGCAAAGGTTAAAATCACCATCACGAGGGTAAATCCTCACTTGAAGGGACGGTTGCTACACTCCATTTCCCAATTCAACAGCTAGAGGGGATAGCCCCCATGAAAAATATATTGCCATCGATGTTTCCTAGTTTTTATGGAAAAGCAGCAGAGGATCTAGATGATTTTATTTTTGAATTTGACATCCTCTGTCGCAGCTATGCCTACACCACCAATGCATAGAAGTTGAAACTTTTTCTTGCTACTCTGAAGGACAATGCGTTACGTTGATTCATGAGCCTGGGTGGGGGAACTGTCACCACTTGGGACCAGATGAAACATGTGTTCCTAGAGAAATATCAGGAGTATTGCAATACCAAATATAAGAGAGAAGAACTGTTTAAGATGGTACAAAGGGACGAAGAAAATCTAGAGGATTTTGTTGAAATGCTTTTATACAATGTGTAGAGAGCTGGATACACTAATATGGGGTTATATGTGCTCAAAATAATCCTACTTCGTGGGATTAGGGATGACTTCCTAGACATGTTGAGCCTATTAGGAAAGGGGTATATCTCAAAGGATTCCTTTAAATAGATCATTGAACTATGAAAAAGGAATTCCAGGGGATATTCGAGCTTGTTAAAAACAGTAAGATGATGTTGAGCTTACTTTTCAATTTTTTGTGCTCTGGTTAAAACATGAAAAGTGGTTTGAGCTTAGTTTATTAATTTTTCATGCTCTGGATTCAAACATGAAAAAGTTTAATAGAGTCCTCTTTAATCTCTTTTCGGACTCTCAAAGTGTGAAAATATAGTTGAGTGTTTGTCTTCTTCATACTCGTAAAAGTATTTGAAGAGTCGTCTCTCCGACGGTAGGTTATCTCTTTTTTGGTTCGGATGTACTATATGCAAAAAAGGAACACTCCAGCCAATCATGACTAGAAGAGTTCTCTAAGGTATTATTTTATGCTTTTTCGGGCCTTAGGGACTAAATCATACGAAAAAGGACCCTTTGGATTTTTCTTTAGTTTGTTTAGACTCTCTAAACATGAACTACACTGAGTTTTATTTCATTGTACTCATTAAATTAAACATTAAAAAACCCCTTTTTGGGAACGAACACCTCCTTTCTCGGGTTCGTAAAACATGAGTTTGGACTCATCGCTTGGTGAGATACAACAAGTGTTTGTTACTCTCTTTGAACTCGTAAAAACAGAAAGCGACAATCATCAATCATGATGGGGAAAATAAGGGAAAGGGAAAACATTTTGCAATAATGGAAGCTATTAGTCACCTTTGAACATGGCACTTGTCTGCATTTCATTCAGTCAATTGGGTATTCAGCTTGTTTCTGAGTCGATCCACTTTCATGAGTCATGCCACTCCTTTGAGTCTCTCAAAGAATGAATTGTCTATTGTCACATTGTGTTCCACCTCGTCAAGTCAATGCTGCCAAGTCTTTGGTCGTGCCACCTTATGTTCAAAAGGGAAATTGTTTTGAGAGTTTACACCTGCAGTCAAAACAACTTTTTTGAGTCAATTACTTTTGAGTCAGTCCTATGGTTACATCATACTCAAAATTCCATAACTTTTTCATAGTTTAGTGTCATCGATGTGGGATTCATCATGGCCCTCCTTCAATGAGACTATTCTTGTCGACACCAACTCATCATATAGGAATTAGTCTTAGAAACAAGCCTTAGTACCTTGAGGTCTGTATGCCTTAATGACATATTTTCTCACTTTTGACATAGGTTCACATCATTGACCTATGATTGAAAGATGCAACTAAGTGTTCGACATCAAAAAATATATTCACACTTAGGAGATTGTACTAGGGTAGCTTGGGAATCATTGACATTAATGGTGATCTCCCTCGCACTTGTTAACGGTTCACATCATTGACTGGTAATCAAGTGGTTTCTACCATGTTTGACTTTGGATCATTGTAATCACATGGATAGAATCATCCATTGTGGAAGACGAGATGAAGGCCTTGGGTAGTTGTTAAGCACTCATTGATTTCCCTAGGTTGCGATGGAGTATTTGTATGAGTCCTAACATGGATCCACATTTGTATGTTCGTGGCTATGCTTAGATTTTCATTTGTATGACATAGATCTACATTGTATGTCTAGTAGCTATGTCCAAATTTGAGTCTTCTTTGCATGGATCTACGTTGTATTTTAGTAGCCATGAATTTTTTGTATCTCACATGTATCTGCATTGTATTGGTCGACAGCCATGTTGTGAGTCATTTGGGACATGTATAAAAATCTGCTGTAGAAAGTTGGTGATGTTTGAGAAATTTCGACGTTTGGACCTTTGCCTCGACACTATACCTTGTTCTTTCAAAGTATATGGCCTATCGTTTCCCTCTAGCCATTATAGTTTATGGGGCATCTCTGTTATACTGAAATATCATCACCCTCATCTTATGAGATAGGTATCCCCTTGTCTACTCCAATCCCTTAAAGTTTTCCCTAGAGAAATGAAGGAATAAATTAACCCCTTGCAAGTCTTCCCTCTTTTGAGCTGGTAACGCTCTTTCTACATTGACCAAAAGCATTACCCAAGAATCCAAGAGCCAGAACTGCTCTTGATACATGAGAAAAGAGAGGTGCCATCGCTCTTTCCCTTACTGCAAAAAGTGGTGCCCCCTTATCACCGCCTGTTTGCTTCTTTGGAGAAGTGGTGCTCGCGTTTTCAAGGAAAAAAGAGAAGCTTTGAGAGGATTCTCGAAGCTGACCTCTATGGAGCCTCATCCCTATGGTTTAGGACCATCTCGAGCTCAATATCCTCCCTTTTAGGATCTAATATCCACCTCACCCATGAGATCCTCAACCATACCTATCCTCCCATGCCTTTAAATACTAGCTCATCCTCGATGGGACAAAGGAGGAAGAATTGTGTTTCATACCCAAAATCTGTCAAAATCATTCATGAGTATTTGGAGACAAGGTGAATTTAGAGGCAAGGATCCATTGGAAGGAACTCTCAACACCAAGGCATGAAGGTTGTATTCTCTCCAATCATTTATTAATAAAGAATGTCTTTTTTTTCCCATATATATTGTTTCATATGTATGTATTTATTGATTCCTTGGTCACAAGCATAGATCCAGTTGATTATATTGTATGCTATCATGTTTCTCTTGTTGTTTTCCATATTTTACAAGTTCTTTTTCAATGATAGCGAGGACAACCTTTGAGAGAAGTATCATGGAATTCTATTCAGTTGATTAACCAGATCTAGGGGAAGTTTAACATTTGGTGTTTTTGTTTTGTTCTAGAACTAAACCATTCAGATCTAGGGAACCAACTCTTATCTTTAGGAGGTGTATATTTTCATCTAACACCTCCTTCCTCTTGCATTCACCCAGTATTTCATGTCTCTTGTCTTAAGAAAGTGATTGGCACCAACATCAGAGCATAAACTCTTTTACCAAAACTAGATAATGAAAGATCCATCATTTTGGAACCAGAGGCAATCCTCAATAAGTGCACTCATTTTATTCTCTCTCAGTCCATCACAGAGGTCTTAATTCAGTGGCACGTCATGCAACCAGAGGATGCTACATGGGAACCACTCCTTCAGATTCAACAACAGTTTCCACATCTAAAGATTTGAGGACAAATTTTTTCTAAGAGGGAGGGGATGTTAAGAACTAGTGTCAACCCTCCTCTTTATTTTGTTAGTATATTTTGTTTGACTCAAATGATTTTTAAGTCATCCCGTTAGTATGTTGTATTATCCCACATTCACGGGGAGTAATAGTTGTTAATTCGTCCAATGAATATGTTGTATTATCCCACATTCATGGGGAGTAATACTTGTTTAGATTAGACTTAGTATATAAGTACATGTTGAGGCTAATGAAGGAATCCATGAGTTATTTTGTATTGAGCTTTCTCAAAGGAGGTTGTGTTGAAATATTGTAACTTCAAAGGATATTCTAAATGTATTTTACTGATGTAACCCAAGGGAGGTGTTTTTTTCCTCTGGTGGGGTGTTACTAATTTATTTGGTCATCATAGAGTCATGAGGTAAATCCTACACTTTGTGTTGGGTCTTTAGAACCCTAATAAATAATATAATATACTAATTTGAGTCTTCCTAGGTGAAGTCATCCCAGACAGTTTAGTGGGGCTGACTTGTCTAGGGTAAAAGTTAGTTGACTCATTGTGTATAAATAAAGGAGTTGTGTTTCTTATTTGAATATAGACTCACTCACTTGAGTAGCACATAGGAGAGAGAGAGAGATAAAATAGAAGGAGGAGAACACCTTTTTGGGGGGTTTTATTTTATACATCTTATATAGAGGAAGTTTTGTTGGGTTTTCTTCCCATTGAGGGTTTCCTAGGATAAATTTCTATCTATCTTGTAATTATGTTTCTATCAATGACTCTAGATATGATGTTGCTATGATTTTGTTTTGAAACACTAATGAATATAGTCTAGAATATGAAATATTAACATGGTATTAGATCCAACCTCATTAGAGCATCTTTCACAAGGTGAAATTCTCTCTCCTCCCTCTCTGGAAGAAATTAGGATATATGCAAAAGTTGGATTTTTGAAGATCTTCTTGCATAGAAATATTTTCCATCGTAGAGCGCATCTATTAATCCCTAGATTGAAATTTTTGGGTGGTTGGATCTCCGGTAAATCCAAACCCTAGTTTGGCAGTGAACCAGAAAACTGCAGTTAAACCGAACCAGAATTTCTCCAGTGTTGTAACCTCGCAAGTAGGATTTGAATACTTAAGATTTGGGATCTTCATAAAGCTGCTGGATCAACCAAATCGCCTCCCTCAAGTGCATCTATTGGTAAGCTCAGCCTCCTATTTTGATAAATTTCATTTTTTGTGACCTATTGGACAAGATGGCCCCAAGCACTAAGCTTGAGGACAAATTGGAAGGCCTAGAAAATTTCTTGGATTGGAAGTATAGGATTGGTCTCATTATAAAAGAGAATGGTGTTGAGAGGTACATCAAGGATGATATTGTAGAACCTAAAGAATATGAATATAAGGAGAAGCATGAACAAGAACTAATCAATCCAATGAGTATCATTGCTTATTCTATTAAGGATCACTTGATCCCTCAAGTGTCATCTAAGAAGACACCTAAGAAAATGTATGATTCACTTTCCAGAATGTATGAGGGAAGGAACACCAACAAAAAGATGAATTTGAGATCTCAACTAAAGGGAACCAAGATGAGAAAAGGAGAATTTGTTCAATATTACTTCACAAGGGTCTCCCATTTGAAAGAGAAACTAAGTTCTATTAGAGACACCCTTGATGAAGATGAACCAGTTATGAATCCTCTCAATGGTCTCACTAGACCTTGGGACTCATTCATTTAGACTCTGTGTGCCAGAAAAGAAAGTATGAAGTTTGACATAGAATGGGAAGATTGCATACAAGAAGAAGCTAGGGTAGCCAATAGAGAATCTCTTTTCAGAGAAGATGACCATGACCTAGATACCCATACTAAAGGAAGAAAAAAATCAAACTTCAAGAAGAGTAATGATCATAATGCTTCAAAGAATAAATTCTAGAAGAAGAAGAATAATTACTCAAAGTATCAATTCTACAATTGTCATAAGATAGTACATCTTTCTAGAGAATGTCCATCATCAAAGAATAACAACAACAACAAAATAAATCATGCTCACCTAGCTGAATACGAGAATGAAGAAATGCCTCAGATGAATATGTAGAAGAATATGTTTTATTCTCTCACTCTTTGGGTCTGTAACCCCTAGAGAAGATTCATGGCTTATTGATAGTGGTGCCTCTAAGCACATTACAAGGAACAAAAAATATCTATCAAGACTTGAAGAGAAGAACTCTCCCCAAAAGGTATCATTGGGAGATGACTATCAATATCCCATAAAATCTATAGGTGAATCAAGCTACAAACTTGACTCTGGGACTTCCATGAAGATGAAGGAAGTACTCTTTGTACCAAGTTTGGAAAAGAACCTACTTTCCATCTCTACTCTAGATAAGAAAGGATATAAAGTTGATTTTATAGATGGACAAGTACTTATGTGGTCCAAAGGAAAGAAACTTGACGATTTTTTAGTCATTATAGAAGAAGAAGGAGGACTGTACAAACTCAAAGGACATCCAGAGACGAACCTTGCCCATGATACTACCAGCTCAAGTGAACTGTGGCATAGGAGACTTGTTCACATCAACTACAAAGCATTTCCTTATGTGAGCAAGGTGGTAATAGGGTTACCAGAACAGAATATCGAACATGAGGGAACCTGCAAGGGATGTGCAAAGGGAAATAACATCGAGAATCCCTTTTTGAAAAGTGAAACAAATACCAACGGTATGTTGGAACTAATCCATTCTGATGTATGTGGTCCTATTCCCTCCATATCCTTGATTGGATATGAGTACTATGTCACATTTATTGATGACTATTCAATAAAGACTTGGATATACTTCTTGAAGAATAAGAGTGAAGTGTTCAGGAAATTCAAGGAATTCAAAGCCTTGATAGAGAACCACTCAGAAAAAATAATCAAGACACCGAGATCAGATAATGGTGGACAATAAACTTCAAAAGAATTTGAATCATTTTGTAAGGAGGCATGAATCAAGAGGGAACTAGCCATTCCCTATAATCCCCAACAAAATGATGTTGCAGAAAGAAAGAATAGAACTATCATGGAAGCAGTGAATACCATGATTCATGAACTAGACCTCCTTATGCACCTATGGGATGAAGAAGCAAGAACAACTGTGTATGTGAAAAATAGATTATCTTGCAGTGATCTTGGATTCAAGACTCCTGAAAAAATGTATACCGAAAATAAACCTGAAGCAAGCCATCTCAAGATATTTGACTGCCTAGTATATGTACATATTCCAAAAGAGAAGAGAACCAAATTGGATCCTTCTAGAAAGAAGGGAATATTTGTAAGATACTGTGAATTCTCCAAAGCCTTCAGGATATACATTTCAGGATTCCATCATATCAATATTAGTAGGGATATAAAATTTGATGAAGATACAACTCTTAAGAAGTCTAGAAGGTGTCATCTTGAAGAAGTACATGAAGAGGATGTACCTCCCAGAAGGACAGAAGTTGAACCATCTCCTGAAATAGTAGAATTAGAAGATCATGACATTCTAGAGCTTTAGGAACCCCCTATTATGGATATCTCTTGAAAGAGAAAACCTGCTTGGGTAAGAGAAATCATACAAGAAGAAGAAAGATATCGAGCACCAGAAGGCTCCACAAGAACCAACAAAATATCAAAGCCATATTCCAATTATGTAGCTTTGATGTGTGATATTATATATCAATAACCCACCAGCTATGAGGAAGCTAGAAAAAAGAAAGAATTGGTTGAATCAATGACGGAAGAATACGGGTCGATCACAAAGAATGATGTTTGGGATATTGTTCCCAAACCAGAAAACAAGAGCGTGGTATCTTTGAATGAATCTACAAGATAAAACATGGTGCTGATGGAAGTATTGAAAATTACAAAGCAAGATTTGTGGCTAGAGTATTCTCTCAGAAATAGGGGATCGATTATGAAGAAACATTTTCTCCAGTATAAAGGTACACTTCCATTAGAACTATCATGGAACTTGCCTCCATGATGAAGTGGGACTTACACCAGATGGATGTAAAGACAACCTTCCTTAATGGTGTGGTTAAGGAAGAGGTTTACATCGAACAACCAAAAGGATTTAAAGTCGAATACAAAGCGACTCATGTATGCAAGTTGAAAAATGCTATGTATGGACTGAAGCAAGCTCCCAGAGCTTGATATGGAAGAATGTTAGAATTTTATCATTCAATCTAGCATTGTGATCTTGCGATATTTAACTGAGAGAATAACATGCACAGCAATAAAACACAAGAGACAAAAGACACAAATAATTTTCCTCGGGGAAACCATAAAGGAAAAAACCCTGCAACTTCCTCAGAGATAGAATCAACACCAAAAGTAAAACCCAAAAACATAAAGATGATCTCTTGACAGCAGCAGTCTCTCTCTTGTTCTAGAAACTTCTCCTCTCACTCATGCGCTCCAATGAGTGAGTGTATGTGTGATAAATAGAGAGGCTCACTCTCTATTTATATTCTTTCATTCACTTGAAACCCACTCCAACATGTTGGCCTCACTTAACAATTACTTACTAGAGTTGACATCTCTAGGAGTGTCTAATAACCCTAGTGCCCCATAACCCATGGGGAATTTTCCTCCTCTGACCAATAGGAGGGTAACACAATGGTGGGAACTATTGCCCTGAATTACACTAACTCACCTAGGTTCAAATTCTCTAGGATAGTCTAATAACCCTAGGACCCCACAACTGTGGTGACTTTAACCCTTGGCCAATAGGAGGGTTACCCACAATGACTTGACATGACTTGTTACATTATAGAAACTACCGATAGGAACATCGAGGCATGACATGACTCAAATACATTACAGACACATCCTGGAATAAACATCGGGGTATAATACATAAGATATACAGATGAATACATTCTAAAGTTACAAATACATCAACACTCCCTCTTAACTAGGAAGGTATTCTCTCGACACAATTTATCAGCACAAGTCTTATTCTCTATATCATCTGGATCATCATTGAGTTCTCGTCATATTCAAGTCATATTTATCTTCAAGTCATCTTCATTTGGATCTGGATCATCATCGCCGGATCTAGATCATCACTCAATCTGGATCATCTCTGCTGGATCAACATCACTGGATCTGGATCATCACTTGATCTAGATCATCATCGCTGGATCTAGATCATCACTCGATCTGGATCATCTCTGGTGGATCTGGATCATCACTCGATCTGGATCATCATTGCTAGATTTGGATCATCACTCGATCTGGATCATCTTGAGGACATCATCACTGGATATGGATCATCACTCAATATGGATTATCACTGTTGGATCTGGATCATCACTAGATATGGATCATCCGGGGACATCATCACTAGATCTGGATCATCACTGCTAGATCTGGATCATCACTCGATCTGGATCATCTCTGCTGGATCATCATCACTGGATCTAGATCATCACTCGATCTGGATCATCACTAGTTCAACATCATAGGTGCTATCTCATGCTTCTTCTCATCATAGGAAGTTCTACAGAGCTATCCCTTTTCCATGTTGGTTGTAGGCCTACCTCCTTGTAGGTCTTAGATAGCCCTTAACCCTAAGTCAGAATGGCCAGCACTCACATCTGACCTTGACTCATCAAAACGGCACAACACTTACATCTGACCTTGACTCGTCAGAAAGGCACTCAGTCCTAGACTGAGGGTTCCTAGTAACTGACCAGGTGCCTCCATTCAAAGAATGGAAGTAGCCCTTACATCTGACCTACTTGTCTGAATGGCTAGCACTCACATCTGACCTACTTGTCAGAAATGTGATAGCCCTTACATCTAACCATGTAGGAACTAATCCTACAGTCACATCAGAATGGCCAACACTCACATCTAACCTACTCGTCAGAAAGGTGGTAGCCCTTACATATGATCATGTAGGAACTAATCCTACAGACACATCAAAATGGCCAGCACTCACATTTGACATGGAGGGAAGAAATCCTCTCACCATGACAGAATGGAAACAACCCTATATCTGATCAAGTGGGAACACATCCCTCAATCACATCAGAATGGCCATGCGCTCACATCTGATCATGTAAGACTACATCTTACAATCATATCAGAAAGGCCCTCAGTCCAAGACCAAGTATTCCTGGTAACTCACCAGGCAGCTCCATTCCAAGAATGGCAATAGCCCTTATATCTGATCATGTAGGAACCATTCCTACAATCATATCAGAATGGATTAGCACTCATATCTGACATGGAAGGAACCAATCCTCTCACCATGATAGAATGAATCATCCCTTACATATGACCTACTTGTTAGAATGGCTTTAGGTCTCATCATTTCCCCTTGGAGGGAACCTCAATGTGGAGAACACCAAGCTTCTCCCTGAAGTACTCAAACTTCACTTTAGCCATTTCTAGCATAGAATCATATCAGGGATGATTATATCCAAGGATGACCTACGAGATTCACGAGAACCGATTACATCCAAGGGAAACCTACAGGTTTGTTTATATTTGAGCAACCTATGAGCTTCGCCAAGATTTATGCTCAGACGACCTGTCTCACCGACTATGCTAGAACTTTCTCTTTTGAGAGATATCGATCTGGATCACATACTGGAGCTTCACTACTCCTCTCTCCCAAATAGAAAGTGGAAACATCTTTTTCCTCAGCTATACTCAGCGCCATGTAGGAATCCATCCTGGAAAACCAAGAGATCACACTTGATCCCATACTGAATTAGTACCTCAAAGTGCTCTTCCTATCAATGGCACTGCTTGCCCAATACGAATCCACATAACCCTCCAAGTTAATCTTCTGACTCGCGTCATACTTCAGCCCATACTCGACTGTACCCTTCAGGTACCTCACTGCATGCTTTGCAACAATCAGGTGAACATGTCTCAATGTGTTCACAGCAAAGCAAATATTTGGTCTCGTATTCGTCAGGTACATCAAGGAATAAATCATCTGATGATACATCGTGGCATCAATCATCTCTGATGAAGCATCACTCAATAGCTCCATGTTCAATGCCATAGGTGTGGTCATGGCCTTGCAGTCCATCATCCCGAACCTCTTCAGGATCTCTACTACATACTTCCCTTGTCCGAGGAAGATTCCATCTGCATTCTGCCACACCTTCATGCCTATAAAATAGTGCATCGACATATAACAAGAGCATCACTGGTCTTCCGCCTTCAACCTTGAAGCAAAGGTTGGAATCCACTTTACTCTCAGTAAAGCCTAGAGTCATCAGTAATCTGTCCATCTTTTCATACCATGTTGAACCTCAAGATATTTTGTAGTCAGTCCCTTTGAAGCAGAGCATCATAATCCCTCTGTCTTCTGTACTCTATGCACTGAAACACTCTGTACCGGAGTGACAAGTAGCTTCCTATGCTACTCATATTTTATGTATCCATCTAGTGTATAGAATTTCATCTTCAACCTTGTAGCAAAGGTTAAGATCTTCATCAAACTCATCATGTATGTGTTTCAACTCTCACTAGCTGCAAATGTCTCTTTGTAGTCTATGCCTTCTTTTCATGAGAAGCCTCGTGCTATGAATCTTGCCTTGTATCCCATGATGTTTCCATCTACTACATGATGGAACTGCAAACTTCCCTTCATCTATCGATACTGCATCCTAGACATCATTCTTCTTGAACTGGTCTTCCCTTTTTTCTTGGTTACTTCTTCATAGCTGGAAGGTTCTGCATCAATGATGTCGCTACATTCGTCATATTATTCTTCATTTTGAACTGTCGTCACTTGTTCTTCAGAACAAGTCTCCTCCTTCTTTGCTTGTAGGCAATTATGTATGCAATCTTTCCTACAAGTCAAATGCATTAGTTGTATGGTTAGAAAAATTTCATAAGCTATGTTCATAATGAAAACTTCTTATGCATAAATATATGATTATGTAACTATTTTAGCCAATACAACATTCATCCATATCTCACGGAAACTTTTCTAGATGCCTTCCATCTCTACTAGGACAACATTGAGATTGTGCACTAATCCAATATGTCAACAAAGAGCTTTCATTCTAGATAAGTAGCAATGGAGAGTTGTATAGCACCATGAGCTACTTACCCATCATATGCATATTAGTAGTATATTGTCATTAATGCAAACATTCTATCATGCATAATACATTAACTGAATATAAACAAATGCATAACAAAACAATATCATGAAATGACAATTGAATACTAATCTTTATTTTTTTCGTGGGTAGACTCCTTCTTGAGCCTTCAGCTTCGTCGTCTTCTGCATTCATAATATCATCATTTATTATCCAAATTCTAAGATGGATAAGAGTTTATTCAAGAGTTGAGATCTTCATATTCCTCATTGGTTGAGGGATCTTCTTTGCATGGTGAGATCTTGATCTTCAGTTGCTCCCATCTTCTCTTCTCTTATTATGAGTCAAGCTTCTTCTTCTTGTGTGTGCTCTTCACAGAGTCTGGTGAAAGTAATCACTTCCTTCTGGCACACATTCCTCGCATGAATGAATCCCATGATCCTAGGAGATCATTCAAGGTGGCTACCACCACTTCTGCATTCTCCACTTCTTCTTCTACTACTACAAGTTGTTCTTTGATTTGAGAGATGACTGTATGGTCTTTGCATTCTGGATCTTCACATTCTTCAACTGGTTTCTTAAGGTTATATTCCGATTTATGTTCTTCCCTTAAAATAGCTTGGTCAAGGAATCAAACATCTCTTTCGGTGCCTTTAGGGAATACACTTGTGGTACAATTTGATCTGTGACTGAATCAACAATGATCTTCTTAGCCTTGACCAAGTTCTTCTTGTGTAAGGCTTTGAGCCTCATCTCCCTCTGGAACTGGAACATCTCTACTCATGTAGGTGTCCAATTCATTTTCTTCAAAGAGATCATATATTTCCATGCTTGGAAGTTTTCAACTTCACCAAGCTTATCATCAAGCTGATGAGATAGATCACTTTGAAATGAGAACCTCAAATGCAAATAGCAAAAGATTAGATCTTACCGATTTGAGGTGTCCGTCCTAGTTCTGGAGCTAGATGATCTAGGTTTTGTCAGAGAAACCCTAATTTTCAAAACTTATAATATTTCAAATCTGATTGGATATAAGGATAGATCTCTTCAAGGTGATCTGTCCAATGTACTCCTTTTCTAAAAACAGTGGAGGGAAGCTCTCGGAACAGGAACCCCTAGTTTTCCAATTTCTTTTCCAGAAATTCATGTTACTGTTTCTACGGTATCTCCAAAATTAATGATATTCTATGTCTGAAACTTTGCATTGCGGTATCTTTGCATGTCCCGGTTCCAAAACCATAGGTTTCATCAAGATTGGTTTCACCAACTCGGACTTATGATCCTTTTCCCAAGGTGACCTGTTACAGGGCTGTTCAAAACATCAAAGTTGTACGGAATTCCACATGTCACTGTTTCATCTTGTAGGTCTGAAACTTTGACCACAGAAATCAAAGTCCGTGCCCTTTCTGTAACATCTTCATAAATCTCATTTAGACCTGTGTAGCCCAAGATATAACAATTCTTCTTAGGTGTCCTGTTTAGGGATGAATCCTGGAAGAAGATGGAACCCTAACTTGGAGGGATCATATCTCCCAGAATATAGTGAATATGAGACTGAATTTTGAAAACAGTGTAAATCAGGATTTTATATTCAGCCTCTGCAAGTTTTAGATGCTAATCCTTCGCCAATCCCGAGATATAGCGAATGTACCAAAACGTATCAGTTTTAATATTCTAGGGTTTTTCCAGCTCGGGGTCAAACTAGGGTTTGACTTTCCTGGAGTTTCACCCAACCAAAAATATTGATCCAGGTTTCTAAACTTCAATTTTGATGAGGAGGTCAATCCTATACTGGGCTCACTCAAAAATTCATCTTCTGTAGAAAGCCCTAATTTCCCGTACTAAAAACTGAAAATTCTCGGAATGGAATTCCGCTTTGATAGAAAGATAAGCCCTTCAATGGAGAGTCATCCTAGCATACTTTTACTAATGTATTGTGGAGAGAGACCCAAAAATTAAGAAGCCCCAGCTTCTACAGCTACACAATGTCTTCTTCTCAGGCAATCTCTGATACCATGTTAGAATTTTATCATTCAAGATAGCATTATGATCTTAGGATCTTTAACTGAGAGAATAACATGCACAAAAATAAAACACAAGAGACAAGAGACACAAGGAATTTTCCTCTAGGAAACCATAAAGGAGAAAACACCACAACTTTCTCAGAGATAGAATCAGAACCAAAAGGAAAAACCAAAAACATAAAGATGATCTCCTGATAGCAACAGTCTCTCTCTTGTCCCAGAAACTTCTCCTCTCACTCATGCGCTCCAATGAGTGAGTGTATGTGTGATAAATAGAGAGGCTCACTCTCTATTTATATTCTTTCATTCACTTGAAACCCACTCCAACATGTCGGCCTCACTTAACAATTACTTACTAGAGCCGACATCTCTAGGAGTGTCTAATAACCCTAGTGCCCCACAACTTGTGGGGACTTTGCCTCCTCCGACCAATAGGAGGGTAACACAATGGTGGGGACTATTGCCCTTACTTACAATGTCTCACCTAGGGTCAACCTCTCTAGGATAGTCTAATAAACCTAGGGCCCCACAACTGCAGGGAATTTAACCCTTGACCAATAGGAGGGTTACCCACAATGACTTGACATGACTTGTTACATTATAGAAACTCTTGATAGGAACATCGAGGCATGACATGACTCAAATACATTATAGACACATCCCAGAATAAACATCGGGGTACAATACATAAGATATACAAATGAATACATTCCAAAGTTACAAATACATCAACAAAGAATAGATAGCTTCTTGACAAGCATGGGCTTTACAAAGAGGAAAGTTGATCCTAATATTTATATGAAGATTATGGATGATGAACCAATCATACTATTTCTATATGTGGATGATCTATTTATGACTAGAAATGAGAAACAAATCAAAGATTGCAAGAATAAGCTAGCTGAAGAATTCGAGATGAAAGATCTTGGATTGGTGCATTATTTCCAAGGGATGGAAGTGTGGCAGATCCTAGAAGGAATATTTCTGAATTAGGGAAAGTATGCAGTAGAAATATTGAAAATATTTGTTATTTTGGATTGTAAATCCATGGTCACACGCATGGACACCAACTTGAAGCTGTTGTCAGATGAGACATTCGATATAGTGGACATGACTCACTATAAACATATTATTGGGTCATTAATGGATCTGACAAACACAAGGCCATATATATTCTTTGTCGTGAACACCTTGAGTTAGTATCTAGTTAAACCTAGACGGGTTCACTTGATAGTTACAAAGAATGTGATGAGGTACCTAAAAGGTACAAATGATTTGAGACTTTACTATGGGAGAGATCATGGCTACAAATTGTATGGATATACTGATTCAGATTGGGCAAGAAGTGCCATAGACAGGAAGAGAACCTCAGGTGGATGTTATTGTCTAGGATCTGCCATGATCTCATGGTTTAGTAAGAAACAGTCCAGTGTTTCTCTCAGTACGGCTGAAGCAGAGTACATTGCAGCTTGCTCAGCTTGTTGTGAAGTGATATGGATTTGGAAGCTGATGCCAATATTATTTGACATGGAATTGGACACCACAGTAATTCTCTGTGACAACCAGAGTTGTATAAATATTGCAGAGAATATGGTGTTCCATGAAAAATTGAAGCACATAGAAATACAATACTTTTATATAAGGGATATGGTACAAAAGGGATCTATCAAGCTCCAGTATGTGAGTACCGATGAACAAGTTGCTAATGTACTGACCAAACCTCTATCTCGAGTGAAGTTTGAATATTTCCATGATAAGTTTGGTTTATTTCAAAAGGAAGTTCACCACAAGGAGGAATAGTGATGGGACTACAGATGATGAAGATATGGACCTTCTTCGAAAAGGAAGATTAGGTCAAAGACTTGAACCCTCCTCGGAGAAAGGAGGAGCAGGTTGATAATATGGAACTTCCTAGGAAAGGGGGAGTAATGATGAGATTGAAATTGATGATGGATGACAATGATGATGATCATATGGAATTTATTTGTGGATCACAATATCCTCTCTCGAGGATGGTAGGTATAACACTCTATTCATGAGAGTGGTCCTTACTAGCTAAGGATGGCCCCGCATATGCTAGTCTCGCATGGAGAGTACCCACATTCACTTATGGACGATAGTATCCTCTCTTAAGGATGGCCAGTATAACACTCTGTGCATCAGAGTGGTCCTTACTAGCTAAGGATGGCCCTGCAGATGTTACTCTCACATGGAGAGTACCCACATTCAGTTGTGTATATCGTAGAATAACACTCACTCAGGAGTGGTCCTAACCTTAGTTTTATGGATGGTCTACGATGAGTCCTCATAGAATACAGGACTAACATTGTGTATGCAGTCGAGATATTATTTGCAGAATATACTCTTGTATGGAGAGTATGCCTACATCCATATGTAAATGCCATAGAATAACACTTGCTTAGGAGTGGTCCTGGTCCTAACCTTAGTGGTATGGATGCTCTATGATCAGTCCTCACGAACACCATGATATAACACTCACTTGGGAGTGGCCCTAACCTATGTGGTATGGATGTTCTATGATGTGCCAACAATTGTATGCCGTTGAGATTTTCTCTGTAGACAATACTCTTGATTAGAAGAGTATGCCACACGTAAGTGTAGATAATGTAGTATAACACTCACTTGGGAGTGGTCCTAACTTATCTGGTATGGATGGTCTATGATGAGTCCTCATGGAATATAGGGCCGAAACTAGGTGCGATCAATATCTACATTTAGTTGTAGAAGATTCAAGTAATCGATTTCATGGATCATTCTGATGGTGGATTGCATCGTCCTTGGACTCAGGCCCTAAAGTGATCAATTAATCATCCCGCAAATAGATCATGTGTATTGCAGGTAGTGTGGTGGTAAAGGATCAAGTAGATCGAAGTAAAATAGAAAAGGGTCAAGTAGATCGAAGCATAGTCACAAAGGATCTAGAGGATCGAAGTACGACTGCAAGGGATTGAAAGGATCGAAGTAGTGCTGCAAAAAGGGTTTAAAGGATCAAATTACTGCTACAAGGGTCAAGAAGATCAAAGTGATACTACAGAATATCTAAGTGTTGCTACAAAGTATTGAGAAGACCAAATTTCTGTTGCAAAGGATCGATAATATTGAATTGCTGCTGCAAAGGATCAAGAAGATCAAAGTGTTGCTGTAAAGGATCAAGAAAATTGAAGTGCTATTGCAAAGGATCGAGAAAATCAAAATGCTACTACAAAGGATCGAGAAGATCGAAGCAATGTTGTAAAGGATTGAGAATATTGAAGTGCTTTTACAAAGGATCAAAGTACTACAAATGATCAAGAAGATCGAAGTGCTTCTATGGCGGGTTGAAATATCAAATCGTTTCTTAAAAAGGATAAAGTGATCATGTAATGCATAAGATGAAGAGTAACTGTTACAGTTACTGATTGTGAAAACTTCTTGTGACATATATATGTATTACCTCGATGTAATGTTGTAATTATTGTCTCTATGTTCTCCTATAGTATGTGATTATGTTGTCAATAGAATAAGATTCTCGTTAAGGGGGAGTGTTGAAATATTGTAACTTCAAAGGATATTCTTAATGTATTTTACTAATGTAACCTAAGGGAGATGTTATTATTCCTCTAGAAGGGTGTTACTATTGTATTTGGTCATCATAGAGTCATGAGTTAAAGCCTCCACTTTGTGTCAGGTCTTTAGCACCCTAATAAATAATATAATATACTGTTTTGAGTCTTCTTAGGTGAAGTCTGCCCAGACAGTTTAGTGGGGCCAACTTGTCTAGGGTAGATGTTAGATGACTCATTGTGTATAAATAGAGGAGATGTGGTTCTTATTTGAACACAAACTCACTCACTTGAGTAGTGCATAGGAGAGAGAGAGAGAGAGAGAGAGAGAGAGAGAGAGAGAGAGAGAGAGAGAGATAACAGAAGGAGGAGAACACCTATTTTGGGGTTGTGTTTTATACATCTTATGTAGAGGAAGTTTTGCTGGGTTTTCTTCCCCTTGAGGGTTTCCCAGGATAAATACTGTGTCTATCTTGTGATTGTGTTTCTATCAGTGATTATGTATATGATACTGCTATGATTTTGTTTTGAAATAATATTGAATCTAGTCTAGCATATGAAATATTAACAAGTTTCCCCCTCGAAATGACCTGCGATCAATACAATCTCTTTTGTGCCATGCTATTTCACTTATATCGTGTATTTTCATTGTTTAATGCAGGAGGTTCCTCATATAATATTGCTAGCCACTCATACAACATAACAAGAAATTGAAGAAGAAAATTTCATGAACATTAGAGTAAACATACCTTCCTAGCCATTCTAGTGGAGTTATTCATAGATCTTTGTTTTCTTCCAAAGTGAATTATCTTGTCTTCTGATCTATATAGTCCTGAATCTCAGGCTTCGTCGAGTGCCAAAACATGTCCCCTTCACAAATATCCCTGTCCCTAAAATGGAACCATTTGTTAGCACAAAGTCACACTAACCCAGGTTCATATTGATTGCTACCAACAAACCCTAAGACACCAGCCCAAAAGGGGTTGAATCCTTTTGGAAACACCTGCAGAGAATATGAAGTATCACCCGAAGTATCTATGGGAGATGCAAGAACCATGTTTCTTTAACAATGAAGGGGATTTATACTAACACATACCTCGATAGAGAATGCATGGAAAAAACATACACCAAGAGATCATAGGTTGCGACAAAAACAAATATTTATATTCATGACATAACTCAAATTCATCATCATGGATTTAACATCGCATCTTATCATTTATTTACTTTGACATAATCATTCATTTATGTAATGAGAAAGAACATAAAACATCTCAGAAAATGACACCAAGATTTAATGTGGAAACCCAAATTAGGAGAAAACCACAAAAGCACTCAACTTAGATACATATTCACAATCATCCTTTACATTATATCTGTGCACATAGCCTGCATATTGAATCATACATTGTGACTCAACTCAGACTTAGACCAAAAACAATATTACATCCACTTGCATAATCCTACCCTTGACTATATTTCTAACAACCCAACCCATTACATATTTATAGGATCTAATGGTGCGATTTATATCCCACTCCCACTACTCGACTTATTACATAATTGGACCAAAATCCTAACTAACTGACCAACCTTTTGGCTGGACTCCTTCAAAATAGCTCTTCTTCCTTGATCTCTACCTCAATTGTTGGAGTTTGATTATTCACATGAACTAGTTTTTTGTGGACCACCATTTTGCGTATAAGTAAGACATGCCCATAGATTTAATAAGTAGAAATCAATATAAAATTTATGGTGCAAGAATTAGTTTGAGATAATAATCTTTCATCCTAATTATTATCATCAATTAGCATTTGAAGCTTACCTTACTTAGCTTCTTCCTCTAGAAGCAAGTATTTGCCCTTTATCGGTCCACATTATTTAGAAAGCAATTTGAGAGAGATTAAAGAACCCTCAAAAGGAGTGTTTCCTACCATTTGTAAGCAACATTCTCCTCAATGACACAATGTATTCAATATTTTCCATTAGACATAAGCATTTGGTTGAAGCTAATCTCCTTGTTTTGTTTTAATGTCATTTATGAAAGCTTGATATTCGAAATAGTCAATATGTGTGTTGGTATTTTTTTAATAGATTCAACATTGTTTATTGGAATTACTAACCACCCACTTAATTTGTTTCCTTGCTTGCAACCTACAAGGGAAAGAATAATTTCCCACATTGGTCATTTTTATCACAACACCAACAAAATACCAAGATCGACACAAACTAGAGAGGCATCTTGAAAGGTAAATACAACTAAAGAACGAGATAGACCTTGCTACCTAGAAGCCAGAAACTATTGGTATGACAAGATTATAATACAACTATCAAATTATTATAGGAGTTCCCAAAATGTTTTTTCTTATAGCTACCATGATTTGAAATAGATCCCATTGGAATTTGTTGATTTCAAGTTTGAATTTCATCTAAGGAAAAAAGTTGTCAAACAACAACGATATAAAATGAACCCTTGAAACAAGTTAAAGGTCTATGAATAATTGGACAAGCTGATAAAAGAAAAGGCCATTTACAAAGTGCAGGAAAGTGAATAGGTATCTCTAGTACTAGTAGGAAAAATTAAAAAAAATGAATCTAAGGATTTGCATTAACTTGTGAAAGATGAATTGGGTAATGATAAAGGAACCCTTCCTAGCCCCATTTTAAAAATAAGTGTTAGATGACTCGCCAGTAAGGAGATATACTTTTTTCTTAACATATATTGTCATATCCCCATCCATCGATCTGATGGATGGAGGGGGGAATATATGAATTCTGGTTTTCTAAATTTCACTCCATGACCATATTACGAATTCATAAACAATAAAATGCATCTATAGATGTATAATTTTGAAACACAATGGAAATATATTTATATCCACACACATATTATACATATACAATCATATTCATCGCATGCATAAATTAAAATAATTGCACTTTCAAATGCAAAGATAATACTTATTTTTAAATAAAAAAGATCCAACAATTATCTGTATACAAATGATTTTCCACCCAATGGTAGGCACTCTATTCACAATACACTCTTTATGTTAAGAGGACACACCTGCATGCTTCTCTCTCTAAACCCACAACCCATTATGCTCTCAATTCTTATCCAAATTCTCATCCAAATATCTACATGAGTCTCACTCAGCCACCACATCCATGACACTCCTTCCAACTACCCCACACAACACAAGGAAGTGATTTTCCTTCATTGATTCCCAGTTCCCTAAGGAAATCCAACCCTTATCACTACTGAAAAAATTCCTTCGGTGATGCACAACCCTATGATGGACCTCTAATGATCATCGCCAAATCCATTTATGGTGACACCCAACAAAATATCGTCGACTATTTGGCAATGGTCATTAAAGGACTATCACCATAAGTGGTTTTGGTGAATAAAAAAACAACGTTCCTTTTAAGGCCATCATCAATTAATGTTTTAACAACTAAATTAGTGACTCTCTTTTAATTGTGTCGCCATTTCCTATTTTTGTAACTGAATTTTGTGACAATCCCCCAATTCCTATTGCCAAAACTCCTAAAAATAATGGAAATGATCAATGACTATCACAAATATCTTGACCTAATGATGACGATCATTAAATATCAATAGATATCTTGACTTTCACCCCTAATTCACGACATGACCGTAGATGAAGTAACATATACTACCTTAATTGATGGACATTGGAAAGTAGGGAAAGTTGTCATTTCTCTTGTACTAGTGGAGAGGATGAAGAAAATGGGTGTGAACCAAATTTTCATACTTACAATTATTTGATGAATGGATTTTGCAAAGAAAATAAGATATCAAAGGTAGACAAATTGTTTGAAAACCTGCTAGAGGGGAGATTAGTTCCCACTGCGTCTAGTTACACAACCCTAACTGATAGTTTTTGCAAAAGAAGTGCAATGGATCATATATTTAGAGTTTTTGATGAAATGGAGTGTCAAGGTTGTGATTCAAATATTCACACCTATATATAGTGCACTGGTTCATGGCCTTTGTAAAGAAGGGAAGTAAGAGGAAGAAGAACTTCTTCTTCAAAAAATAGAGGAAAAAGGCCTAAAAGATTATCAAGTGACATATACCTCTCTTATTGATGGAAATATCAAATTAGATAGAGTTGACCATTATTTTGATATACTAAGAAATATCTGGTTCACGACATTTGCAAATAAGGGAAGTCAAACAAAGCATAATTACTTAATGAAAAAAATAGAGGAATAAGGATTGAAAGATTATCAAGTGACATATACCTCTCTTATTGATAGAAATATCAAA
The DNA here is from genome assembly GCA_001517045.1 of Pseudotsuga menziesii. Classification (NCBI taxonomy): domain Eukaryota; kingdom Viridiplantae; phylum Streptophyta; class Pinopsida; order Pinales; family Pinaceae; genus Pseudotsuga; species Pseudotsuga menziesii. The sequence goes on along the minus strand of LPNX010783742.1, from coordinate 429,450 downwards.
TTACATATAGTTTACCATGCTTTTGATATTATGAGAAATATGATAAGGAATGAATGCCATCCCAATTATTGAACTTATAGTGTACTCATGATTGACTTCTTAATGAAAGTAGGATGCATGAGGTAAAATTGATTGCTTTCGAAGAGGTAATTGGCTATTCATATCTTGAAGTATATTATCTCAATATTGATATTGCTTCAAATATTTTGGATAGAATGGTAGACAAATATTGCTAACATACGGTACATACTTATAGTCCACTAATAGTTGGACTATGAAAAGGAGTCATGTAATTTCATGAGGCATATCCGTTGGTAAAACGAATGTTAGCGAGTGGCTTATTTCCTCATAAATAAATATGCAACTCTCTTAGTATGGGGTATTGAAAATAGGAAAAATAAGAGCACACGCTAGATATTTTACATTCAATGAGTGAAGATGGTTTTGAACCTACTCTATCAATATATAATGCAATAATTCGTGATATTTATAGAGAAGGAAAAAAATAAGTTGCAATCCGATTGTTTGAGAATGGAATTTCTATCTTTTTTAGTTCGAATGAAATTACTTGGACCATACTCATTGGTGGAGTTTTCAAACAACGTGAATTTGATGAATGTATTAAGTTGTTCCATGGAATGGATATATAAAGCTATGAACCTAGTGTTCAAACATATTCCCTATTAATCAAACAACTTCTTGAAGAATACAAACCATTGGAAAAATATCTTGCCAATAAGATTATGGAGAAAGGACATCTTATTCTGGAAGAAGCTCTTTTGTGTTGATTTTGACAAATTTATCATGATACTTTTGTGAAAAAGAAAAGTGCATCGATGAGACAATTCAGTTGTTATGGGATGTATGGTTGTGTGTTGTCAAAAAAATCACGGATAATTAATTTCCAATGGACCATAAGAATGCATATTGGCAGATGCAAGGGGGGAATTGTTTCCCTCATTTTCTCAGAAGTGATGAATACATTTTCGTAGTGTTTAAGTTGTGATTTTTTGGAAAAGGGGAAGAACAAGGATTATATATGGATGGTTTCATGCTCAAATGATATGGACCTTAATTTTTTTTTTTACTTATAACTTAAAGTGGAAAGTGGGATAAGATCTTTCCATTGCACTTATCAGTATTACCACCCCAAGAATATTTAATATCCAAGCGAAAGTGATTAGTAGTTTCTCTGATCTCATGATTTATATTTTTTCCTTTAATTATTAATTGTGTCTTGGGAGGTCCACATTGTATAGCTGTTATGTGTAGTATCTCACATTTAGGTGCCTCAATATTCCTCTACGGACCAACAATGGGCCCTACCTTATGCAGCAAAAATATTTTTCCTTCGAAATAAATTGTATATGTGCATCTTATTTGATCATCTATATAATAATCATATGTTCTTCAATGGGGACCACCTAACATTGACAAATAAAGATGCCCGCTATAATTGAATCCAAAGACATTACAACCCAACTCTTATCATTGGTTCTATATACATCTAAATGCACATTCAACCCTTTTTGAGTTACTCTATTCGCACTGGTCAGAGGATGGCTACAGTACCCATTCCATCCAGAGCTTAATGATTTTTCCTTTATATGTCCTTGATAATCTTGTTAATACTACTTATAAGACCTGAATAATATTGTGAGTTGTGTGTAAGTCCTTGAGGGGAATCAAGCTATTCCTATGCATATTCAGTACTAGTAGGTTGTGTATATCTGGTCAAGTTTAGCTTCCTTAGTCTCCATGTGGAAAAGAGTGGGTCCTACGTTATGCCACAAAATCCTTTTCCTTAGAAATAACAATCTTGCATGTGCATCTATACTTATGCATTCTTCTAAGATAATTCTCTAATAAATTCTTGTTGAGTTGTAAATTCTACATGGGATGGGTGGTGACTTTTAAAGATTCAGGAGACTCTTAAGAGTCCACAAAACCCTTCTCCCTAGAATGGGTTAGTTGAAAGTTGGAAGAATATGTATAGAAATAAAGTTACTTGTTAAACTTGTTGAAACATTAAAATTTATGTATGATGTCATATAACTTGATTATTTTCTCCTTTTTATATATGACAACAACACAGGATGTTAGGAGATTCTCTTAATCCTTTATAGGTTTAACTTTACTTTTATCCAATATTGCACAATATTGATGGCCACAATTTACAAATAATATATTTAGACATGTTTTGCAAATTTCCTCCTATAATAGGTAAATAAATAAATCTATGTTCATATATTAAAAAATATATAATATACACAGATTTACTTGCATAATAAATTTTTTATGTTAAGGTACATAACATCCTACGTCCATCAATGGGAGCTACCTTATGTAACACAGACACTTTCTTTTAGAAATAACATCCCTACTTATGCATTGTATTTACAAATTCTTTGAAGCTAATAACCTATGTGGACTAGCTACTATGGAAAGGAAAATATTGAAAAACAAAATGATATTGCAGGAAGTAAACGAACAAGTTATTCTAATTGCATAAATGTAAAGGAAAATTAAAGGCATGGATTCAAAATGAAATTTAACAAAAAAACTACTTTGGCTATAATATATAGTTTGACTGGTGGCATTGCTTTAGTTGGGATTACCAATAACTAAATCCAAGCACAAGTTTTATCCCCCTTTTGTTCTATTTATGAAACTAGAGAGAAGGGATTTGGGATATATACAAATACAATAATACCAAAAATTAAGTAAGAAGTCACACATTAAAAAAAAATTCAGAAAAGTATTGTAGAACATAGGTCTAGGCACTATATTTTTTTATTTCATAAATCACATCTTCTACATTGTATCAATCCCCCCGATCAAATGGCATAAATTCCATATATATAGTGTTCAATATTCATATGTAATAATTGAATATGAAACTACTTTGGTGTAAACATTAAAGAGATTTGTAACTAAACCCAAGGATTCCAGAAACGAGATTTGCGATCAATATAGAGTTCAACAAACAATTACACCTTACGAGAGAATTCACATTTATATGGAATAAAAGTTAAATGTTGGTATCTATAGTGTGGATACTCATAGAGAAAGAATTGATAGTTTGTATCTAGAATACCATTGATATTTTTCCTTGTGCAAACCTAGGTCCTTTGAATCATAATTATTGTTAGATCAAATCAATTATTTGATGCATCAATTCCATCCTTAGATGCCATGAATTAACTATTGATTTTCTAAACTCCCTCATACTTCCTCATTTGATAATGATAATATTGATTCCATGTAGATTAAAGCATCAAGTCTATATAACAATCTCCTAAAACAACATGCTACATAACTATAAAAAATTCAAGTAATTTCTATACTCAAACCTAAATTCATTATATAAACAAGAAATTACAAATAAATACAATCCAATATACCTTATGGATCTTTAGGACTCAGGTCTTTAGCAAGGTTACAGTTTTGTAAGATCATAATGGCTTTTAATAAGGATAAATATAGTCAAAATATATAAGTAATAGGAAATGATATCATTTTGGGAGGCCACCATTCACCCATGATAAATTCATTGCATGTCCTTATGCAATTATTTTTCCTCCTAAGGAACTCCCAAATGCATTGTTGTCCAATTATAAGCAAGGTGACCAAATACAATAGTTGCATAAAACCAAGGTTTTTTTCCTATATGTTGTCGCTATGATGTCTCTGCAATGCCATTCCACTGAAATGTGTCTCTATGTTGTTGAGTAGAGAACCAAATGGGAGGAAAGTGGACTTGAGGCCAACCCATATGTTTCCATGTCATATCATTGAATTCATATATAGGGAAACTCGATACAAGGAAAGTTGAAAATGAGAGTAACATGTGGGACTTCTATTTCTCAAATCATTTGGAAGTCAGATCCATATATCATGAGAAATTAAGAGATATCCCAAAGAGTTATTTTGAATGAGCTATAGGTAGTCATGGATAGCATGTTGGTGATAGATTCCGATTTGATACGAAAATCCCATATTAGAATGTAACTTGTGATAACCATGTGTGATGATATGAGGGAGAGTATATTCCTCTCAAATAATCAAATCAAATTTGTCCTTAGATTCCTCTTTCCATTTTATAATACCATAAACAAATGAGAAAACAAATCTCAGATGGATGTCTCCCATGTATGGGTTAGGGTTCCTACAAATATAGTCTGTTAGTAGGAAATTTAAGAGATAGAAATCACACAACAAATTATTATTGTGATTTGTTCAATTGAAAAAGGTGTCGATAGAATTATGTGGAGTGTCAATCTTATAGAGTTGGCCTACTCTAAGATGATGCAGTTTAAAAGTAGTCCACCTCTCAGGTAAATTAAATAATCAATATGAGAGGGAGACCAATAGGATAAGGCTTCAAATCCTAGTTTACAGTCATCCTATAGTCTACTTTGTGTTTCCTTCAACATATACTTGTACCAATGTATTTTTTCTTTCCATATGTTTTCTTGTGCAAGGTATAATGAAAACCATATTTCCTTAAGATTCTTAATTACCTATTGGAGACTTTCCTTATTGATACTTCCTAAATAAGAAAGCTCATCTTACTTCCTCCAAATGGGAAGATACAATTTTAATTACATAAAGGAATATTTATTGATGAACATATCATCCAAGATGGCATCAACACTATGCTCAGTCTCCCACATAACTCCTTTTGTTTGAGTTTCAAAGGACTATGTGGGTGGTGTCTCTATGTAAATTTCTTGTAATAAATTTACCATGGCGTTATGATATATAAACTATTAGTGCTAACTAAGTCTTGGAATACATTCTCAAAATATGATATTTGAAAGGGATTTCTTCCAAAGTTCAAATGTGCCTATTATATAGATGCAATGATTTTCTCACTTTATTTATTTAGTCCTATTCAAATAATCATAATGAAAGTGCATTGATGCACCATAAAACAAATATTTTGAAGGTCTAATTTGATAACAAAACAAATATCTATCAAAATCTAGAAATCATTTCCCTTACTGGGTAACATGAGTATATGATAACTACGACAAGATTCAACACAACCATCAAAACTATGGTACTTTCCCTTTCTTTACCACATATCCTGATGATATCAACTGCAACTCTTATGTTTCCTTAACATGCAATATAGTATAGTTCACAACGACCACTACTATAAGTATATTGTTAGAAAATATGGCATGGTGGTAAAGACTTGTATCATTAAATTTCCCTTTGTTTGGGAATTCTTGTTCATTTGGAGTCAATGCATAAGACTCAACAATCGAGCATATTGGTAGACAATGAAGTCATTTAGTAAATATTCACGTAGTGATATGTAGATTCAAAACTATATTATTCTACTTTTGCATAAGATAGATGTATCATGGCACCATTTCACTTCCTTATTTCTCATCAATTTCCTCATACTTACCTTGATAAATGCATAAATTCTCTTTAAAATTGTTGATTTATTTTGTACCTTCAACTAAAACTATGAATGAAGGTCACATATACACAACTATTAGTAAAAAAATATGGTGAAATTCTAGTCAACTCCACTAGGTAAACATGAGTAAAGAGGTAATATTATAATAAAGTCAGAGGAAATAAAAAAGAGTTACGCATATACAAATATTATACTTTTCATAATAATTAAACATAATAAACGAGGATTCTATCAACGGGTGTGTGGTCCATGGGAAAGCATCAAGGTAATCGGGCTTGTATTAATGTGGAGACCCATTTTTAAGACCCACCAATGTGTGCGACTGTAAATATTTCCTTGTGAATATAAGAATTATTTCTCAAAAAAATGGGGCTTCTCAACCTCTTATCAATTGGTATTTTTTTCTTTTTTTTTAAATTGCAACAACTTTGGAAAACCATCCAATTCCATCCACTAAACCAAGAATACCTACATCTTTGTTTTCCATACCCTACCTTAAGCCACAACCTCCATCTTGTCAACCCGTTGGAAGAGAAACAACCAAAATGACAAAGAATTTATAAATCCAAAACGACAAAGAAATTGTATTATTGTTTCCATTATTCCTATCCAAATATTATGTCAAACCCAATCCCCTCCTTGAAAGGGCCCCTCACTAGGATAGGAAGTATCCAACTATTTTGTTCTATAGGGACTCTAGATACAATCTCAGGATGATAGGGAGGAGGATTAGACTTGTGCAATGGTAAGAAGCAAGAACTCTAGGTTTGACTTGGGAATTTGTTCTAACAATATTGCAGATGCAATTTACTTAATATAGGGGATAAATAGTATTAGGTTGTTGATATTTAACAATGCTTAATTGGTTGGGGGATCCAATATCTTCAGAAATTTTGTTAATAGAAGGGGTTTTTAAATGATCCACCATAAAAGATAAGGTTTTCCATTTGTAAAGAAATATTGCAAATGTTATTGACACAAACTCCACTCATGGTTGTAGAAATTTAATTGGTCATTGTGCACATGAAACTTTAAAGGATTGAAATGATATGAAATTTTAACTTTAGGTTTAAATTTTACCATGTCCAATACCCCTACTCTTAGAACTAATAAAATATAATTCTGAAAATTGACATCAAATCACTTTTTCATTACATGCCATGACATATATAGACATATAATAAGCAACTTATGTAGTTGTAACACCCATAATTCCTTGTAAAAATAATCCTATTTCTAGATATTTCATTACTTTACATTAAACCCTAGGGGCATGAAATACTAATATCTTAGATCCTTTTTGTTAAAACCACAAAATTGTTCACTAAGCTCACTACCCTTCGTAATCTTATCCATATACCCACTTTCCTAAAGTTAGGCTTCCACCAATGAACAAATATTAAGCTACATATTCATAATGGCACAACCATATAGTCCCCACATAAATGTTTCCCAAAAAACAAAACACAAAAATAAGAATAAAAGTAAAATGCAGAAAAACATTCAAAATCCAAAAGGAGTGGGAAACTCACAAAACAACATGTCGTTACTATGGTTTTCCCCCAAAACACCTAGGGAAAACTTACAACCATCAAAATATTGCATAAAAAGAGGGGTGGAGTCCCCCATTTCACATGTTCACATCTCCTTACCGAAACTATGCCATTTTTACTACATAAAACGTATCTATCCTCATTAGCCTAGAACCCTTATTGAGTACGACACCTTACGAGTCTTGAAGTGGAGAACTAGTGATAATCGAAGACAAGGAGAACAACCTATTCCACAGTTTCAAGGGCCCATCATATTTTGAGGTAACAAACCTAGATGTAATGCCATATTCTTTCAAATAATACAAAGGATTCCATTTATTTTATAATGCATGCTACATAAATGTGCTTTGGACTTGCTGTATTTGATTTTTAATGCTACTGTTTCACATTTACAATTACTTCTTACTGTTATTTCCTATGATTTACTACTACTATGTGTTTTTACACCGAAGCATTTACATTCAACTTTATATTCATTTACGACTCATAATCCTTTTGTACTTTAGCCTATAGTTGCATAGTATAGTTCATATTTTACTAGTTTTTAACTGGTTTTACTACACTATTATACACACACAGAGCCATGAGAGACAAGCTATTTCTGTTCCTTCTAAATTGTCTTTTTCAAGCTGATAGAACCCCTCTTTTTACTTATTGGAGTGAGAAATCACTAACAATAGATTAGCGACCATATTGGGTCGGTCCTCAAGGATCCTTGGTTGTTTTCAAATCTTGTTTAATAATGTTTTCTTACATAGTTTTTTCATGATTATATTTGGTATTTTTCATGTTTTCCATCTCTACTAGCCTCATAATTGACCTTTGTCCTGCAAAACCAAACTATCCCATCCCTAAAACCCCATCTTAGCCTTAGATTGAGTTTTTTTTTTAATTTTCTCTCATTTTGAGCTGGAGTGCACCTTTTTTCTAATTAAGGGTGCCCTGGGGAGCTCCTTTTTCCCATTTAAGTGCACCCTAGAGTGCTCTTAATCCCTTGATAAGAGCAATCTACCCCCAAAATATTTATTTTTACTTTGCTTTTGTTTATATACAGTGTGCACCCTAGAATGCTTTTGTTCCTCAGACAGAAGTGCTCTGAGATTGATAAAAAGATTTCATATTCAGACCCCTGACCTTATCCGATTGACTAATTGATTCATGGCTATGACAATTTTCAATACCTTGGTTTGGATGCTTGCATAATTTTGAGTGGTTGTTTTTGCATAGTGTGACCTTTTCTTTGAAGTTTACTAGTAGATGAGAATTCCATTAATGAACAGTTGCTGCTTAATGTTCTTTTCAAACTAATAGGTAGGTTATCATAGTATTTTTTAGTTTCAGTTATTCATTTGAACATTTACTTTCAGCAGTTATTCATTTTTAGCATACATCGAGATTGTTCACACCACTTGTGCACCCACTCACTCCCTAAGAAGAAAGTGAGCCTAAAAATTTACTTAACTAAACACATATTTAACCCCACTTGGGGAAAAATATGTCGTAATATAACAAACCCACTTCATAACTTAGGATAAAAATATTTAATCATTTTTTATTAAATTCATACCTACTAACCTAGATAGTTGACATCCACTTGCACCACATGGTCAAAACTTGCCCATATATACCCCAGGAGCACTTTTATCATGATTTTGTTTGATCCTGTCCACTTTATTGACTTCCAGAATTAGTAACTACATCTTCCTACACATTTTATTATTATTATTATGCTTTATTCCATCTTTTATGTGGATAAGGTAAAACCAATAAACTAGAAAACTTCTATCTTTTGTTGCCAACCCATCCTCCATTATTTTCTCTCCATATTCTAGGATTAGCATGTTTTTCCATCATTCAAAAAAGCACTCATTCTTTTTCTAATTCGTGAGGTCCTTGACTGATTTGGGAAGTGCTTTAGCCACCTATGGGGGTTTATCATATTTGGGAAGTCTGATTTATGGGCTAGTATGCGCTATCTTCCACCAACTCATTTTTCCTTTATAAGGATGTATTACTATTGTAATAATAAATTGATTCATTATTGGTTAATCATCTATTAAATTTATCAATAATACTTGGAAAGATAATGGATCACTTCTCTTATATTCAGTCTCTTATTCCTCTCTCTATTTTTCTTGTGCATACTTATGAGAATTATCTTAGTAGAAAGATCTACCTCCTGTGATTCTTACTTGCATCAAGGATATTTTTCTAATGGTATCAAAGCTACAATTTCTACACATTATCAGAGCACAAGGTTTTTTTAAGTTCAACAGAGTTGTGGAGATATTTGTTCTCTCTATCAGAGTGCATCCAGTCTCCTATTCCTCTCTGAAGAAGATCTTGTTAATAAGATTACAATATTTTCTCCTAGTTGTATTTGTACATGTTGTAGAGAGTATCTTCTTGAGCGCATCAATTCTCAATATGGATTATTCTTCAGCTATGATCCCGACTCCATTCAACTATCATTAATGAAAATACAAAATTAGCATTCTATTTCACAGTAAAGGACTCTATAGAGTTTCTTTGGCTTTTGAAAATGAACAAATTCTGTGGTTGAGAATGCTAAGTGGCATAATAGGTTGGATGAAGCATATGGATTTATTTTCCTCTCTATTTACCCTATTCTACTCTTTGATCTAGATGGTTTTACCACTCCAAATCAAGTATGGACCAAACTTGAGTCTCTCTTTGGAGTTCAAGACAAGTTAAGAGTGCATCAGTTGGAGAATGAGTTATTCTCATTGAGTCCAAGAATTTTCGATTCTATTGAGGGTTTATTCACCAAATTCAAGTCACTTATTCTGTTTCTCAAGCAATGTGGGATTGAAAAAAAGGAATATCGATTGATCTTTTCCATTTTATCAAAATTGGGTCTAGAATACTCAGTTTTTGCGTCTACTTTTCATGCTACTAGGATTTCTATTTCTAATTGGAAAATTCCTTCTATGAGTACATTCTTTGATTCAATGACAAAGGAGAAAGATAAATAGATCCATATGGGTGCTATTAGATATTCCAAGGGCAAGGATCATGGTCTCATATTTAAGGGAAGAAAGGATGATCAATTCCAAAGAGAAGCAAATTGTGAAAGAGAAGAAGCCAAAGTCATATTTTGAAGATGAAAGCTCAAATCCTATTGATGAAGGTTCTATGAACAAAAGTCCAGAAGAAATGAAGTACAACCAAGTGTTCTTATTGCAGAAAGGTATATCATCATGAGAAGTAATTTTTCAGTAAGAATATGGACATCATGTCTCAGCTTCTTGAGAAGCACAACATCGAAGTTCCAGATGAGCCAGAGAAGCCTGTAGATTCTTCAAAACACTGTCATAGTGTGCAGTTCCAAGGTGATATAAACTATGCATTGAGCACCAGAATTAAATCCTTTCCTCACATATCTGATATAGATTTACCTTATGATATATCATATTCATAAAAATCATTTTATTTCCTTGATAATCCACCTATCAGCCTCCTAGATTCATCTCCCAATAATTATGATTTTTCACTAGATCCTGGCTTGTCTTTAAGCAGCTCTTCCTAGCTCCATAATTCTGATTTAGAAGCATTTTTTCAGTATTATATGCATGTCATTACACCATTCATACCACCATACATACCACCTACCATACGTCTAAATACTCCTAATACTATACAAGTTGATTCCTCATTGGTTTCTTATGCAGTGTTACTTATATTTAATTGTTTCAAGTCTTGCCTATTTTTAATTGGTTGGTTATATATGAAATTATTCATCATTGAAATTATATTACACATGTTTGGATATATTCTAAACACTTATGGTTCAGATATCAAGTTCATTTATCATTCATTTTTTTACACTCATCAGTTTTCCCCATTTGCTCATACGTTTCCTTGTCTAGCCCCATATCCTCATGGAGACACTGAATCCTTTGTCTTTATTGTTCCATATGATAATATTTATGATATATCACAGTATTTTCAGCCTCATATCATATCCGAGAAGGTGCTACATCATATTGGAAGAATGATATGTGATCCACATCACAATTTTGCATACATACAAGGAATTGATTGTGTTACTGATTGTCTTAATTTTTGTACTGTTTGGGAAGGAGTATGCACAAAATCCTTTTCCATTTTAGATTGTGTTTGCAGATCAGATTTTTTTATCAGAAATAAGCATTTAGATAATTCTCCTACTTTATCAGATGATGAGATATAAGGAGTCTTTCCTCTTCTTTCTTGCAAATTATACACTGTAGCGCATCATCACAGAGATCATGATTTCTTCATAAAATTATTTCACCAGAATCTATTCATTTAGCTCATATAAGTGAAGATAAATATATACTAAAGAAATATTTCAAATTTTGTGCCTTATACTTTTTTGAGGGAGTATTTTCCCCATGTGGTTTTACCTCTTTCCTCATCTTTTCTGGACATGAATAATTGTAAAGGGTGACCATAGCCTTGTTGATAGGCCCTATATACACTTATATGCATCTAATTATTTCAGACATAAAAATCATACTTCAGACTTAGAGGGGGTGTGGGAATATAATAAACCCACTTCATAACTTAGGATAAAAATATTTAATCATTTTTTATTAAATTCCTACCTACTAGTCTAGATAGTTGGTATCCACTTGCACCACATGGTGAACACTTTCCATATATACCCCAATAGAGATTTTATCCCTATTCTAGATTCTGCTACTTATGGAATCAATTCTATGAGAAAGATCCAACTTCCGTATGCTTACATTTGACATGTCGATGGAGGATGAAGATGTAGAGTAAGGATCCACCTAAGATGAAGTAATGAGAACACTAGGAACCAAAGGGGAACCCATGTTGACATGATTCAAATGAAACCTACAAGGTTTCCGATGATTTTCTTTATTGATTGCCATAATTAATAACTACGCCTTCCTGCGAATTCTGTCTTTATTCTTCTTTATTCCATCTTTTCTATGGATAAGGTAAAGCTAGCCAACTAGGAAACTGTTATCTTTTGTTGCAAACCCATACTCCATTATTTTCTCACCATATTCTAGGATTATAATTTTTTTCCATCATTCGTGACAACTCACTCATGCTTTTGCTAATTCATAAGGTCCTTGACTAATTTGGGAAGTGCTTTAGCCACCTAAGAGGGTTTATCATATTTGGTAAGTCTAATTTATGAGATATCATGAGTTGTGTTCCACCAACTCATTTTTCCTTTATAAGTATGTATTACTATTGTAATAATCAATCAATTCATTATTGGTTCCTCATAAATTTTGTTGAACAATAATACTTGGAAAGATATTGGATCACTTCTCTTGTATTCAGTATCTTATTCTTCTCTCTATTTTTCTTGTGCATACTTGTGAGAATTATCTTAGTATAAAGATATACTTCATGTGCTTCTTCTTTGCATCAAGGCTATTTTTCTAATGGCATCAGATCTACAATTTCTACAAAATAAATAATCTTGTATATAGCTACGATACTGAGGGTAGGCACCCAAATAACCCCCCTTTTCCATTCACATATGAGACATAGTTGTTGACTCTTAGGGTACCAAAATCCCCTAGTATTTGGTGTGTAGGCCTCTCTCTTAGGAGCATTGAAGTCAATAAACGGTTCCATAGGTCTAGGTGGAATGCCTCACTCCACTCTATACTGAAGGACACTGTGAGAATTTATTCTCAAGTAGATCTAGGAGCTAGAACAATTTCACCATCAAAGTGTTTGAAAAAATATACAAGAGAAAAATAAAGAGGTTGAAATAGTTGGAATAACACATGTGAAAGGTGCTAATATCTAACCATTATATTACAACACACCTTGTAAGTATGTATGATACATATTTATAATACATTGGAGACAATTCGTGAGCCCTTGGTGGCCATGTGAATGCATCCAAGTGTCATACTAGACTAGGATTTGACCCCTAAACCCCCTAGGTTGACCAATAGGCTCCCAAACCTAACCAAACTGTCACAAATCTATGCGTAAACATGTGTGAATAGGTAAGAAGCATTCCTGGTTCATAAATGGGGGAAGGAAAGCATGTGAGAGCACATGGGCCAGTGGAGGAATCTCTAGGAGGAAAATAAATGCTAAGGAGACCACAAAAAACCACTTTCACACACACTAACACTCCTAGTCAAAGTTGGAACTGGTTTACAATTAATGCACAGTATGAAGAGTCAAGATGTTCAAACTAGAGTTCCTCAACTGCAATTAATGAGCCATAATCACCTATTTGGCCAGTATTGATAAGTATAAGCTAAGTTAGACCATAAAACATAGCACAAGGCCAATGTTTATGTCTCCTAGGTAGATCATTAAGGTACTAAGGAATATTATTTCTCCAACACTCCCCTTTAATCTCGACTTAGTACACCAAATTATTTATTAAGGCCTTGGAAGCTAAGGTACAAGTCACCTTTTACAACAAAATTTTATTGATCCATGTAACAGAGGTAAGGAGGAAAACCTCCCCTCAAAAATGGATTATGACATAGAAACAAAACTGTATACACTCCACACTAGATGAGTATTTCTGGAGGAATATTCTTCTTGGGAAGAAGTGGAACATGCTCAACCAACTCAGGAATAACTACATGATGAATCATCAAACCATGTAGAACAATTGAAATGCACTGAAAAGAGAGCGAATGGTGCTATTTAGACTTGAACCTCAAACCAAACATGATGACATGTCTAAAAGAGACTTGAAGTGATTGATAATAGGTGACCCCAAGTGAATCATAAGAATCTTGGAGCATCAAATTTGAATGAAGGTTGTAATAAACTCCAAGAAGGTGGAACAAGAGTCTCGAATGTGCCATTGTGATGGAAATGGCTTATCCATATTCATATGAACGTGAAGGAACTATACTAGTCATGGTGGAGGAGTAGATGGGAAAAAGAGTGTGAAGCAATGAGAGATCTTCACTTGACATCCAAACCTCTCCATATTTCGAACCAATACTCTCATGTGAAGAAAACCCATCTTCTAGAGAAGGCTCTCTATGAACATCAATGAGCAATACATCTTCACCATTCATAACATTAGACATAGAGGAGAAGCATGTAGAATGGATAGATAACTCTTCAGCAGTAGTGATGGAAACAACTCGTATGTTATCTTCATGAAACATAGATGCTTGACAAGGAGAGGAAGCCACAAAGGAAGAAACTTGAGTTGGATCATTTGCTGAATATCTGGCTACTTCTTCTTCTTCATTTTGAACAACTTCTTGAGAAATATATGAGGCCGAGATCATAGGAGGGAGAACACATAAGGAGGTTCCCATTTGATTTCTATCCATATAGCTCACATATTCTTGCTGCCTTCCAAGAGATTCATCTAGATTTCTCCAAAGCTCAAATGGGTACTCAACAGAATCAAGGATATAGTGCATGGTGGGAGGTATAGCGAGACACATAGTTCCATAGGCTCTATCGTTGTCATTAAGCCAATCAGATTTCTCTAGACATGACTCTAGATCTCTCACAACACCAATGGACACATCATAGAGACATTGCCTCTTGGGATATGCACACATATTCAAATTCCATTTAGAATAGTTGAATGTGGAAAGGAGAGGAAGTTCTTGCAAATCCATGAAGTTGTTGTAAGAACATGCAATGAAAAACACTCTGCAAAAAAACTGGAAATATTCCCTAAACAACAACTCAAAGCTCACTATATTTGTTTGCAGCTCCAACTAGCTCTGATACCATGTGAGAATTGCTTCTCAGGTATATCTAGGTTCTAGAACAATTTCACCATGAAATTGTTTGACAATGTATGCAAGAGAAAAACAAGGAGGCTAAAATAACTGGAATAACACATTCGAAAAGGTGCTAATATCTAACCATTATATTACAACACACCTTGTAGGTATGTATGATACATATTTATAGTACATTGGATACAATTTGTGATCCCCTAGTGGCCACATGAATGCATCCAAGTGTCAGACTAGGATTTGAACCCTAATCCCCCCTAGGTTGACCAATAGGCTCCCAAACCTAACCAAGCTATCATGAATCCATGTGTGAAGATGTGTGAATAGGTAAGAAGCATTCCTGGTTCATACATGAGGGAAGGAAAGCATGGGAGAGAACATGGGTGAGTGGAGGAATCTCTAGGAGGCAAATAAATGCCAAGGAGACCACAAAAAACCACTTTTACACACTAGAGCTCCTAGTCAAAGATGGAACTAGTTTACAATTAATGAACAATATGAAATGTTAGGATGTTCAAACTAGATGGAATCAACTATAATTAATGAGCTAGAATCACCTATTTGGCCAGTATTGTTCAGTATAACCTAAGTTAGACCATATAACATAGCACAAGTCCAATTTTTATGTCTCCTAGGTATATCATTAAGGTACTAAGGAAGATTATTGCTCCAACAAACACCTACTCATAGTCCTTTTTGTGTCAGTCTTGGTGGTTGTATAGTAGCGAAAGGCTGAAGTGCTAGATTCACCTACTTAGACATGTCATGAATTGGGTATCTTAGTTACCATTCTCCAGGGACGTTTTAACCAGGATCCCTTCGGGTAGGTGGATATCCCTTATCCATTACTAGTCTTTCAGGTCATATTGTTTGATTCAGACTTCATCACCCTTCAAAGGATATGATTTACGAGGGAGTTTAGCTCCTTAGTTAGGTGCTTGCATGCTCTCATAACTCATGTGTTAGCGAGTCTTTTTGTTTCTAGGTAGTGGCTTCTTGTTGGAATTCCAACCATTTTTTGCTACTTGCCTACTAGGACACAAGATTGTTGTAGAGTTTTAGAGTGTGTTGTTGTCTTGAGTGCCTCTTTTGTTTAGAGATCTCCTTCTGCACACACTGATGTAGTTGGGATTTTGAGCCTTTTCATAACCCTCTTTCACACTTACACCACTCCATCATTTATCCTCCAAGGTACTCTCGTAGTCTTCAAGGGAATTCATCATAGTTAGGTTCATTAGACCGATTCCACTGCAACCCTAGTAGACATAGTTCACTATCTTTGGTTTCCTTTTCTAAGAGATTCACACTTGAGACTGATCCTTATCACTCAAATCCTTCACCTACACATAAACCCATGGATAGTCACATACCTTCATCCAGTAGTGGCATCATTGACCCCTTCACTAGAGGCATAGTCAGAGGATATTTAGGTGGAGGCCCTACCCCTCCTATAGGGAGTATTCCTACCATTCACACTACAACCAAAAACCAAAATGTTGGGGTACGTCAAATTGGAAACATCCCTTCAAGGAATACCACCACTAGTATTACCATGGGGAATACACCTTCAAGCCATACTGGGGTAGGGAACCCACCCTTTGGGAACCATCCTCATGCAAACACCCCTTATAGGAACCTGATACCTGTAAACCCGCCCATA
Source organism: Pseudotsuga menziesii (assembly GCA_001517045.1). Classification (NCBI taxonomy): domain Eukaryota; kingdom Viridiplantae; phylum Streptophyta; class Pinopsida; order Pinales; family Pinaceae; genus Pseudotsuga; species Pseudotsuga menziesii. The sequence continues at coordinate 413,058 of LPNX010783742.1, read as the reverse complement.
GGGAATCCATATACTAGACATGTTTTCATGGGGAACCCATACACATGTTATTTTTCTATGGGAAACCCTTCCTCCAAAAACCCTTGTATAGGAAATTCACTTGTAGAGAACCCTCCTCTAGGAAATCCTCCATGACTGTACCCACACATAAAGTATCTATCCTATGATCCTTCCATTCATAGATAGTATTAACCTTCCTTATCTTTCACTATTGAACAGTGACCCAATTCATCACTATCCTACCTAACCACCGATGCCTACCAAACTCCCTTCGGATATCCCTAAATTCAAGAGGAAGGTTAGATAAGATCTTGATAACCACGTCATGTCCTTCCACCTATGGTGTTCTTCGAACTCCATAGTTGATGATTGAATTATACTATGCCTTCTTAAGAGGACCTTCACTGGCGTTGCGACCAAGTGGTACATTGATCTGCCGCATGACTCCCACTCCACCTTCACATCGCTAGCCTCCACATTCTTGTAGTTCTTCTAGCTTCTATATGATACAATGTTGGTGTAGATATCCTTTTGTCTTGTTGTCAAAACACTGCTACCCATAACATGGACCACAAACATGAATGGCGTAGATGACGTAGCTTATGCAAAATCAATCTTGATGATAGGATATTCCTCGACTAGTTTTTATAGTCTCTTATCCTGGCCATCGCTAAGGATGTTTCCTATAAACACCCACATATTGAGGAAGGAGCTATCATCAAATCCCAATAGTTTGACTTGATTTATGCCTAGTCAGGATACTTGTACACCATTTTTCTAGATGCACCTCATGGAGATTCTCTCATAAAGACCCACTAGGGAAATCACACACTGTAAATGGTGTTATTGGTTTTATCACATCCGTATTTCAACATTATGTACATGTCCCTCCCATGAATACTCCTACATATGGTAATCCCTCCAGTTCCACACCATAGACAATGGGACCTTTCCTCATCCTAGTTTTTTGTCCCTATCTCTCTCGGGAATCCTCACATTCTGGAGAGACACCCTCCTATGTTCCTCTGGCCCTGAACCATCAGGTTGATGGACCAACTTACCCAGGACCCACCTATGGGAACCCTCCTCAAGAATACATATCACATATGATAAATATCCCTTACTATTATTTCCCCAACCCTCCGCCATCTACCATTACACCAACACCATCTCAAACTCCTCCCATTCCATAAGGAAATTTTACACCCATCGGAACTTGACAGAACTTACACCAGACCCGACAGAACTTACACCAGACCCCACCAACCAACAAGGGAAACCTAATAGGATATGAGGTAGGAACCATGGAATTAATCAACAGCAGGGAGGGGGAAGGACTCCTCCTAACCATTGGGAAACAGTGGAGCCAATCCTTCCAATTAGGACCCTAATCAACTTCCCAGGAAAGGAAAGAGGCCACATTTAAGGGCTAACCACCCTTCTCTTTGTGTGATGTCTATGGACATTACACAAACCATTTTCTACACTTAGCTTGAGCCCATCAACTCTGAGATGAGGCTAACCATCGCAATACTACCACCACCCATTAGGAACAACCTTATCTACCTCAGTAATCCCAACCCCCTATGGTGTTGCAAAACCCTTTTCCTACTCAAGGGGTGGAACAATCCAACCAATGATGCAGTATGTCACATCTTCAAGTCAACCCCGTGACTCAGGAATGCAACATTTATTTACCTTGTCAAATGACATCAACCTATAAATGAGGTGAAACCAGTACAGTTCGGCCCCCAAGGCTTCCTCCACTAGTAATCTTGGTGACTCTTCACCTATTGACCCATCCTTGTAGTTACCTCGACCCCCTATGGATACAAACCCTAAAGATCCAAATTACCCCCTTTGTCATATCACGAACAACCCTAATTCCTATGTCACTCCTAATTACAACATTATGGATTATTTGGCCAAGTCTCCTGCTTCCATGTCGACCTTGGAAGTTCTTAGGAACTTCCCAACACAATGAAAAATCCTTGTTATTTGTGTCAGATGCCATCTACCCCACTGATGCACATTTAAAGACTTTTGAACTTAATCAGTCCGAGCCACAAATTCCATCATCAATGGATTTCCAAATACTCATTACCATCTGAAACCTGGTTATCCACCATCGCATCATCAATGAGTGTACATCCACATGCATCATGTACACCTTTGTCTAGCACAAGCTCATGTCACCCAAGTTAGATCCATCCTTGAATACCCCATGCGCTTATGCTGATCATATTTCTCAGCCCCAAGGACTTCTCCCAAATGTTCCTGTAGAGTTAGCTGGAAATACTATCTTGATAGATATCGAAATGTTCAATGATCAGCTTGATTATAACCTCCTCCTTGGGAATATTTATATGTATGATATGAAATTCATCACTAACATCATTTTTCAAACCATGATGTTCCGTCATGAAGCGAAGATAATCAAACTTGAATAACTAACATACTACAACCCCAAAAATCCTGCCAACCTGGATAACATCCCACCCATGGTGGATAATCCAATCAACAACGCTTCTATTCCCTCACTATCCATTGTCGAGCCGAGTATTTTTTAGGAGGTTCCCATGAGTACCACTTTCTCAGCATTGCCACCACCTCCAACAACGATAGTAATATATGACCTTTGTACCCTCTCATCTGATACATGTGCGACTCAACAACCACCCCAATCAAAACCAAAACCACAACTATAATCGATGTAATCCCCCATCCCTAATCAATGGGGATAAAAGCCCATTCAACAAATACTCTTTCCATTTTTTTCATCAGGCATCATAAGAACACCTATTATGTACACCCTCAACTTTCAGGGTTTATCCTTGGGCCTCCCAGTGTGGTACCTCACACCACCAAACCCTCACTTGACCCCACAAGTCATTTTGACATCAATGCAACCCATCTATATGACCAATCAAGCACCTCCCAGTGTGTCTATGCCCACATCCTTGATCCCCTATCTCCTCTAGTCACATCGAAGGATACTACTATCAATCCCCCACCTCATACTAAGAATAAGTTTGGGGGAAACATGATGAGTGCTACCCTACTAGAAAACTAGAGCAAAGTTGTGAACCCATCTTCTACTGCCTCAGCTTGAGCTCTACCTCCTTGCTCTTTGTGCAATGTTAGGGGTCACATCACCCAAAACTACCATGATTTTCCCATTTTATGCACTCATATGAAAACTTTAGATGACTATCCTCCAAATAAGGTTGTAGTAGTCCACTTTACAGGAAATTCCATACCCAAAAACAAGTCCCTTTGCAGAAACCACCCTTGTGAGGTACGTGGTCTTTATGGCCACTACTCTCACCATCACCCAAATTTTCCCGAGTATAGCTCTATGCTAGATGACTTGGAAAAACTATCCATAGAAAAAAAATTCATATTTATCGAATATGTTTACCCTCCAGTGACTTCTTTGAGAGAGATGAACACCATTTATTTCATCTCATGCTTCGATGAGCCTTCCTCATCATCCCATACCGCTATTAGTGTGTCGATGAAAATGAGTCGTTCCGATTTATTTGTTTGACCCTTATGAACCAATAAGGAAATCCCATGCCTATAGCATAGGGGTAGGAATCCAGAACTGCCTACTCATCCTCGTTATCTTTGTCGACAATACTAGGGACATCCACCCTGGAAGAGGCATCCCCCATCATCATAGAAACAAGTTATCTTTCCACCATGGCTATCAGTCTCATCGGATACCCTCCTCCTGCCAATTTCTCGATACGCTTGTCAATATATCTTCACTAGAGAATATATTCTCCATTAACACCTCTGGCTGAGGGGGCATGGATGACTACCTCGACCCTAGAATAGGGTGAATATTGACTCATTTTGATCTTATCCCATCACATATATCTCAGTATTTCGATGATCCCATATCTCATCGCAATGCATACATGATCCATAACCACAAACCCCATGTCCATAGCATGGGGGCATGACCTTAACCCTGTTCACTTTTTCACATGCGTGATCTCAACCATTTCCTGAGATCACATGTCATACTGCATTCATTTTTTGCACCATTTGCACCACCAAAATCCATATTATGTGTCTTTCATAATTAGTGGGACCTTTTCTCATGATCATTGACCTTTCTTCAAGCCACCTTCTAGGCCTGTCCTAATTCACGTGGAATCACACAAGATGTATCTTGCATGTATTTGCATGCATTCTCCATATTCCATATGAACATTTATTCACAGGTATCCTTGTTGTGTGTACAGATACATGTTATGATTATCTGCCCCCTTCATGGTATCGATCACTTCTACAGGTAAAATACCTTAACTAGAATATAGGAAATCCTTCCCCTCTGTCAAATTGATGCATTGACTAAGTTATTCTCCCTTAAGTTTGTAGGATCCCCCTCTATAGGATTAAGTGGCCCCACCCAACCAACCCTTGTATTTTCCCTTGCTCGGCAATAGAGCTTCCCCTCACATTGGTGACAATTTTGTAGAATTCCTCGCATTTGTAACTCATGTCATTCTCATCCCCCTAGGATTGGGAGTATTTATAGTATAACATACTGAGTTTGGAGCCTAATGCATTTCCTCATATTGTCACTCATTGAATTTCCCCTAGACTCCCATCATGGAGTTTCTGTTAAGATCCTTTCTGACTCCTTAAACAATGAAAATATTGTCGAGTGATGTTGTTTCTTTCAGACTTGTTAAAGGACATGAAAGAATCCCTGTATGGTATAAGTATGCCCCTTTTTTTTGGTCTAGATGGAGTATTTACAAAAAATTCTAGTCCCTTTCGACTAGAAGATTTATCCATTACATACTTTTGTGATTTTTCGGGCCTTCGATACTAACTTGACAAAAAAAACCACCACTGGAGTCTTCTTCCTGTTTTCAGACTCTCTAAAATTGAAAACACCAATGAGCATCAACTGATCCACGCTTTATAAAATCAAAGGGATAATGCCATATCAAGCACACTTCTATCCCTTCTTTGAGCTCCTTAAAACATGAAGAAGGAAAAACCGATGCTTCTTAGAACCACTGCAAATCACATCTAGTCCCTTGTGTCAGCAACATTTCTATTCAACTTTCTTCAGAGTATTCTGCAATAAGTCACCCTTGTAGTCCCCCTACTTTTTTATGCACATTTTTCCCTCTGATTTCATCTCGTTGCAGTTATACCCAGTTCGGTCACCCCCTAGTTATGTTTCCCTCCCACGAGATTTGTTTCATATGCTTCCATGTCATCTTTGCCATCATACCCTGAACAAAGGAATTTTGAGTCCCATTACTCATTCACCCTCATACCCACCTACAATGCCCCAATCCAACATCTTGTTCCTGTCACTTGATGGTTATATACCTCTCTCTCTTATCAAGGAACCGTTATTTCCTTGGTAGTTGTAGGTTTCCCTCTATCGATTCCAACACATCTATTCCATAGGATAGACCTAGAGGTCCCTGTACCTTGGCCTCACCTCCATCATCAGTGATTTCCTACGGACCATTTGAGGGGAGTCCTTATTTCCCTTTCAGATGATTGTCTCTCACATGATCGACATCAACCACCTCATTGCACCGTTGATATTTGTACAAGGTTTTAGTCTCGTTATCATTTTCTCAAAGACCCTACATGTCCTTTGACTCTAGCATGTTGGTGAGTCATTATGGAACCCCATCACCATTGTGTTCCTTCAGGAATTCAGGCTGCACTGGTGATAGTGTTTGGAGGACCTTAATGCTTCCCAATACATCCATTTCTAGTTGCAGTATATTGAGTCTATGAGATTCATATCCTTAGTTGTCTGAGTCCTTCCAGTTGTTTGACCTTTCAAAGCATCAATTGTGATCATGCACCCATGGTGCATCCCAATGTTTCCAGTTTCAGTTCTTCAGATCAACAGTTATTTGGACCACCAGATTAGTCCATGTCTAAGTCGTTATGAGACAACCATGATGTATGCAGTAGCTCTTTATGTATTATCCTGGTCCCCCATGGGCCCAACAATTTGTATATCTTGATACGAGCATGGGAATGCCCGCCTCATTATCTATTTGATATTATATGTACGTCAACCATTATTAAGGAGTTTTACTTCTAGTTATTGGCCCTTACAGGTCATGCAAGATGCGTGCTCCACCCTTCGACACAGATCCCATACTCCACCACCCTTCTACTCACGGTTGTTCAATAGTACATATCCTATGATATCTATCAACCATAAGATGAGTTCTTTCCCTCACAAATCAAGGGGAAAATTTTAACACAACAAAATTGTTCACTAATATCACTACCCTTGGTCATCTCATTCATATACCCACTTTCCTAAAGTTATGCCTCCACAAACCTACAAATATTAAGCTAAATAGTCATAATGGCACAACCATATAGTTCCCACATAAATATTTCTCAAATAATAATAATAATAAAAGTAAAATGGTAAAAAGCATTCAAAATCCAAAAAGAGCTAGAACAACATGCCATTACCATGGTTTTCCCCATAAAACCTAGGGAAAACTTACCGCCAAAACATTCTTCCATAAAAATATGGGTGGAGGCCTCCATTTGACATGTTCACCTTTCCTTACCGATAATATTCCATTTTTACTCCATAAAACCTAGATATCCTCATTATCCTAGAACCCTTGTTGACTTCGACACCTTGTGAGTCTTGAAGTGGAAAACCAATGACAATCGAATACTAGGAGCAGAGTCTATTCCGTAGTTTCGAGGGCCCATCATCTTTCTAGGTAAATTGAACCTAGATGTAATTCCATATTTGTTCAAATAATACATAGGAATCCATTTATTTTATAATGCATGTTACGTGAATGTGCTATGGAGTTATTGAATTTGATTTTTACTGTTACTGTTTCACATTTACAGTTCCGCTTACTGTTACTACCTATGATTTATTGTTGCTGTGTGTTTTGACGGTGAAGCACTTACATTCAAGTTTATTTTCATTTACGACTCATAATCCTTTTGAACTATAGACTATAGTTTTAATCGCATAGTATAGTTGATATTTTACTATTTTTTACCTAGATTTACTGCACTATTATACACACACAGAGCCGTGAGAGATAGAATCTCGTGTTCCTTCTACCTTCGCTTCCTCATGGTGGTAGAATCCATTTTTTTTACCAGTTGGAGTGCGAAACCACTAAAAACACTTTTTCATATGTATATTCTCTTGTATCATATGCACATGGTGTCATCACACCCAACATGGTCATATGTATATTGTATGCTTGTCGTATTTGTTTCATGTGCCTATTACCATCATTCCGTCAGCAACCATCCTTTCCTTGATGTTGCATTGACCAACATTTTCATACTTACACTATTAGGAACACTCAATTCCATCATCTATGTAAGACATATCTCATCATATGTCCCAATGTAATGAGTGTTTGGCTACTTTCTACTGTGAAGAAATTGAACTTTCGAACTCCAAGTAAAAGGGGGCACTCAAATAATGGGAAATGAAAGAAACTCCTCCACTACCCCTTATCTCAATTGATACCAGTAATGTCCCTTTCAAATAAGATTCTTTAAAGAACCTTTAAGGGATTTATCAATGATTAAATCTCTTCATGAGCTATCATCTATAAGGTTGGTCAAAATTCATGATGACCCCCTCCCCCAACATTAGAGGTTCCCAGGAAGGAGAGATATAGTAGGAATTATTATTAGTGGTATCCTTGAGGACGATAATGTAAGGTGCACTGAACCAAAAGAGTGCCTTATCATTATGCTACAAATCAGAGCAAGTTAAAGATGGCTTACCAATATTTAAAGGACCTCCAATGTCACAAAGAGCATGCTTCCTGGAAATATTACCCTTTCCTAATAGAATCATATGTCATTCATCAATCCATTTGAATAAGAAGAGCAATCTAGAAAGGATACCAAGGTGGGATTACCAATTTCGATCCCAAAAGCGAGAGTCTCATACAGATGACCTATTCAATCAAAAGGAATGTAGTGATCATGCCCACTCATTAGTGCAATAGAGGAGTCCATCATTGGTACCAAATTTTCATTAAATGACCTCAAAGAATATTCCTTCTCCTTTTGAGTATATACAACCTTGTCCACTAGATAAAAGTTTCCTTGCAACTCTTCGTTAGGAATAACATCTTTATTGGCATTCAATCCACCATAATCCTTTGGAACCCATTTATTTTGAATGTCAAGGGACGAATAATCGACCACTATATGACCAATTCCATGTTGAAATAACCAAGCTAATGTACATACTTCCTCCCTCCACTTACAACATAAATAGTATAAAATATCCCTCCACTCAAATCCAATTCAACTAGAACCTTAGCCATCATCCGAAGCAAGTTACTCATAAAAATATTTTCCATCGATATTGTGTTGGCAATGCAATTTCCTATAGTTCTTATGCCAACTACCATCCACCGGTCCAAAAGGAGATATGCTATCTTTGTCCATGCATAAAAAATTTCCAGAACCACCTCTCCGAGGTCAAATAAAGGTTACCAACGTTTCGGTTGGATATGATCCCTAGTCCAATACCATAAATATTTTAGTTTAGAGTCAACATCTGTGTTTGAATTTCGAAATAAAAACCGTAGCCATCACTAGACCAAGATGTGGGATAAAAGTGAGAACCTAAAATAGGTTTCAATTGAAAATGCACCCAATCCCATAGGGATTATGTTGATATCCTACATCACATAAATTTCCCCACAAGACCCCTACCCCCAATATCCATTATCTCCTCCAGTCCAGTGTCCACTCCGACCACCAAGGATAGATTTGCACCTTTGGAATTTAGGGTTTTTCATTTCGTTTTCTCCCTTGAGACATTGTGAACATCTAGATACATAAATTTGTGATTATAAATATAGACCTTCCATCCTGAAAGAACATGAGAAGTAGCCCTAGTCCTTAATAGACAAGTAGAGGAGCAAATCCGTTAACCCCAAAATCCACATTCTGTAGGGAGGTGAATCTCCCTAGATATGATAGTATAGGGAATGTACCAATATCATAAAACGTTTTTTGGTAGGGTGTAGTACCAACCTAAATCCCTCGATTAGATAGTATTATAGAATTTCCATCAGAAGGACCCATGGTTGAGACAATTGGGACAATTGCACCTCTTGCTGGAGGAGAATCCTTTGAACCCCCTACACTTGGATAGGAAATAATGTCACACATTCTTAATGTATTCTCCACCTCCTCACTACATTTGATATTGGTACACATGTTAGATATCAGTTCATTGATCAAGGGCCCAAAATACTATATGAATATCTAGGTCTCAATGATCACATTATCTATGTAATCAAGGAGGATCCATCCAACTTATTTTTCTATTATGCTAGAAGACTTCCCAAGATTTCAACTCCTAATCATCTGGAAAACCATCATCCATCTCCATATGTGCCTATGACATTTAGTGTGTGTGTGTGTGTGTGTGTGTGTGTGTATTAATAGAATTTGCACAGTGGATCTAAGAATCAAAATGTAACCTCACTAAGAATTGCACCAGAGATAACAGAGAATAGAGAAGAAATATTGAAGCAGAAACATAAGAGAGAGAATTCAAATGTTATAAAATCCATCTAATTATTATTCACCAATAAGATTACATTTATAATAAATCTCCAATAGAGAAATTTGTGATCCTAAGGAGGCATTTGGAATCCACTCACTGTGAAGGATTAATTAGCATAAAAACCGTCACTCGACATTGAGTGCCACTTGTAACTCCTGAATCATATAAGTTACCCGAGTGTAACTAAAGATATGTGGAACAAAAGGGCATATTAAGGGGTTAAATAATTATATATAATGATATAGGGGAACAAAAGGGTGTTCATTTGACTGTCAGTGGTCATCGGAAATCACTATTAGCCTAGAGTGATGAAATCTAAGAAAGGTGGCCTAGTTAACTGATTGTAGCGCCAGTTAACTGAATGTAACTGATGGTGGATGGATAAAATCATGTATGAGGATGCATGATGTCCTAAAATCATGGATATGGGAGCAATAATGGATAATGAGACAAAAAATGACAAGACTATGCACTAGGAAGTTAACTAATATGGTCTAAACAATAGGGAGATCATATATGATGCATGCATGTTGCATGATTGTATGACTAATGCTTGCACAGTGGATCTAAGAATCAAAATGTAACCTCACTAAGAATTGCAACAGAGATAACAGAGAATAGAGAAGAAATATTGAAGCAGAAACATAAGAGAGAGAATTCAAATGTTATAAAATCCATCTAATTATTATTCACCAATAAGATTACATTTATAATAAATCTCCAATAGAGAAATTTGTGATCCTAAGGAGGCATTTGGAATCCACTCACTATGAAGGATTAATTAGCATAAAAACCGTCACTCGACATTGAGTGCCACTTGTAACTCCTGAATCATATAAGTTACCCGAGTGTAACTAACGATATGTGGAACAAAAGGGCATATTAAGGGGTTAAATAATTATATATAATGATATAGGGGAACAAAAGGGTGTTCATTTGACTGTCAGTGGTCATCGGAAATCACTATTAGCCTAGAGTGATGAAATCTAAGAAAGGTGGCCTAGTTAACTGATTGTAGCGCCAGTTAACTGAATGTAACTGATGGTGGATGGATAAAATCATGTATGAGGATGCATGATGTCCTAAAATCATGGATATGGGAGCAATAATGGATAATGAGACAAAAAATGACAAGACTATGCACTAGGAAGTTAACTAATATGGTCTAAACAATAGGGAGATCATATATGATGCATGCATGTTGCATGATTGTATGACTAATGTCTATATGGTTAAAATTTTACAACACCCCCTCCCCCTTAACATTGACTTATGTGAGTTATGAATTCAAAATTAGGGCCCATGCAACCAGGCCTATGGTCACCCTTTACATTATTTATCCATATAATTGAGGGAAAATGAAATATCACATGGGAAAATTCCTTCCTCAAAAAATGGACATGAGAGGTAAACAAAAAATGCTCTCCAAACTAAATTATTATGTATGAAGGAATAATCCTCTTTGGTGGAAGAGGAATGTGCTCAACTTGTTCAAGGACATAGACAACTGCATGATGGAAACTGGAACCATGTAGAGCAACTGAGGTACTCTGAGAAAAGAGCGAATGGAGTTGCTCACCGAACTTGAACTTCCTAAGATCAAATCCAAATGAGACTTGATAATATTGAAATTTGAAATTCGAACCAAAGGAGGTGATATCAACTCCAAGAGAATGGTGGTGTCCTTCATCTTCTGTGCAACTCTAAGAGCATATGCCAATCAAAATCATGTAGTGGATGGGAAGGATGAAAATGAGAGTGAATGCAACAAATCCATACTGAAATTCAACCTTCAAAACATCCAATAGATAACCAAAATGTGAACTAAAGAGAGTATTAGAGAGTGTATGAGTTGCAATAGTTAGCTCAAATCATATTGAGAATTTGAAATAGAATATTGAGAAGAGAACAAAAAGGTTTGGAGAAAGAGTCTCATGTGCGCTAAAACAATGGCAAGCACACAAGATTCTCCATATTCAAAGAAATGTTGAGGAACTACGTGAATTATTATAGAGGATATAGGAAAAATTACGAAGATATGAAGAAATATATATTCAAGATACATACATGGATTCCAAACATCTAGGTGATCATAAGATTGCACACCATGATCTAGTGAAGCATAAACAAGATCATGAACAACTAACTTATCATCCTCAAGATAAAAAATTGAAGAGTCTGAGAACTGAGAGAGATGGAAGGAGAGTTCCTCATCAACAAGAGCAGGTGAAATTTCTTCTTAATGCATATCAAATTCATGAGAAGCCATAGAGGAATAAGGAGTCAGTACAAAGAGACTTGAAACAATTCAAAATTGTGTTGGTATTTATGCCATTTTTCTTCTTCAAATTCAGGAACAATTTTGAATCCAAGAAGTTATTGTACGAAGAATATCTGCAAACAACACTCTGAGTATGTGTATGGAAGTTAATTGATTATAATGAGCTCCTTACTTCCACAATGTGCACATTCGAGAGTTCCTTACACCTGGGTAGACTCCAATGCATAAATCCAATGGCTTCAAGGCAATTTCCCAAGGATTTCTATGGAAAATCCACTACTTCTGGTGCACTATTGGAAGCATCTAAAAGCAGTTATATTCAATTGTGATATCATATGATCATTTTCACATTGGATATAAGAATCAAAATATAACCTCACTTAGAATTGCAACAGAGATAGTAGAGAATAGAGAAGAAATAATGAAGCAAAAACATAAGAGAAAGAACTCAATTGGTATAAAATCCATCTGATTATTATTCACCAATAAGGTTACATTTATAATACATCTCCAATAGAGAAATTTGTGAGCCTAAGGAGGTATTTGGAATCCACTCATTGGGAAGGCTTAATTAGCTAGTTGAGTGTAACTTATAGTAGGTGGAACAAAAGGGCGCATTAAGGAGTTAACTAATTATATATAATGATATAGGGGAACATAATTTTGTTCATTTGAATACCAGTGGTCATCGAAGCTCACTATCATACCAAAGTGATGAAATCTAGGAAAGGTGGCCCAGTTAACTGATGGGAGATGGCCAAAAATCATGGATGAGGGTGCATGATGTCCTATAATCATGGACGGGGAAACAATGGTGGATAATGACACAAAAAATGACAAGACTATGCTCTATGAAGTCAACTAATATGGTTTAAACATTAGGGAGATCAAATATGTTGCATGCATGTTACGTGACTGCATGACTAATGTATAGGTGGTTAAAATGTTCCAACACATAC